>CAUYQU010074877.1:0-17419 GCA_963574635.1 Cheracebus regulus
TCCTGACCTCAGGTGATCCACCTGCCTCAGCCTCCTAAAGTGCTTGGATTACAGGCTTGAGCCACTACGCCCCACCCTAATTTTTGTATTTTTTGTAGAGAAGGGTTTTGCTCTTTCACTCAGTCTGGAATGAAGTGGTATAATCTCAGCTCACTGCAACCTCCGACCCCCACCGCCCCACGCACCATGCAGCACCACACCCAGCTAATTTTTGTAGTTTTAGTAGAGATGGGGTTTCGCCATGTTGGCCAGGCTGGTCTTGAACTCCTGACCTCAGGTGATCCACCTGCCTCAGCCTCCTAAAGTGCTTGGATTACAGGCTTGAGCCACTACGCCCCACCCTAATTTTTGTATTTTTTGTAGAGAAGGGTTTTCTCCATGTTTCTGAGGCTGGTCTCGAACTTCTGAGCTCAGGTGATCTGCCTTCCTCAGTCTCCGAAAGTGCTGGGATTACAAGTGTGAGCTACCATGCCAGCCATCTCTTTTCTTTTCTTTTCTTTTTTTTTTTATTGAGATGGAGTTTGGCTCTTGTTGCCCAGGCTGGAGTGCAATAGCGTGATCTTGGCTCACCACAACCTCCGCCTCCTAGGTTCAAGTGATTCTCCTGCCTCAGCCTCCTGAGTAGCTGGGATAACAGACATGCTCCACCACACTTAGCTAATTTTGTATTTTTAGTAGAGACAGGGTTTCTCCATGTTGGTCAGGCTGGTCTCGAGCTCCAGACCTCAGGTGATCTGCCCGCCTTGGCCTCCCAAAGTGCTTGGAATTACAAGCGAGAGTCACCTTGCCTGGCTGCCTGGACATTTCTTTACCTCATTGTTTGGCCTTTCCTGCTCCCTGTGTCAGTGATCTCAATGTGTACCTACATGAGCTGCAGTCTAGGGCCTTTTGTTTCTGCTTTCTGTGTACCATTGCTAATGCTTATGAAAACTCTTTGTATTGACTGAGGAAACTGAGTCACAGAAGAAGGAATGTGCCCAAGGTTACACAGTTGTCATGTGGCACAGTTGGGATTTGAACTCAGGTTGAACATTTGGCTGTCTGTACTCATTGTGTGTTTATGTTGTATCAAACTGTTAATGGTGTACTCAGTTGGGTGCTTCTCTGGTGAAGACCAAGCCTGGGTGCCAGGTGTCGGGTGTAAGATATTATGGGAGAGGTGATCAGGGAACCCAGGTGGAACTCTGGGAACATGCTGTGAGGGACCAGTTTCAGAAACCAGGTCTTCTTGTCAGACCCTACTTAGGGCCTGTGCCGATTGCTTTGGGGACCATGTGGAAGTAAGCTAAGGAAGTTGGTTCCTAGTCAAGGAAGGGAGGGCAGACATCAGGGGAGGAGTGCATTTGAGCTGGACCTTTAAGAAGGATTAGTGGTTTGACTGGTAAAGGAAGATAGCAAAAAGATTAGAACTCTGTGATAGGAAAAGAGGTAAGGAAAGGCAGTGGCCAGGAGTGGGAGGAAGACTGGGTACCTTTTTTTTTTTTTTTTTTTTTGAATTCCTGAGATGGGGTCTCGCTCTGTCAGGTTGTAGTGCAGTGACATGATCTCGGCTCACTGTAGCCTCTGCCTCCTGGGTTCAAGCAATTCTTCTGCCTCAGTCTCCTAAGTAACTGGAGACACCTCAGCTTCCCCGGTAACTAGGACTACAGGGGCCCACCACCAAGTCTGGCTAAGTTTTTTAAATTTTTTTGTAGAGACAGAGTTTTACCACATTGCCCTGGCTAATCTTGAACTCCTGAGCTCAAGCCATCTGCCTGTCCTAGCCTCCCAAGTGCTGGGATTATAGGCATGAGCTACCGCGCCCGCCAGATACTTTTTTGAGTGTTCTGGAAGGTTGGGTTGGGGCCAGAATGCTGCATTAAGGAGTTTAGAGTTATATAGGAAGAGGGAGCTTTGAAGCAGCCATCATGTGATAAACTTTTGGATTTTTTTTTTTCTTCCTGAGATGGAGTCTTGCTCTGTTATCCAGAGCTGGAGTTTAATGGTGTGATCTTGGCTCACTGCAACCTCCGCCTCCTGGGTTCAAGCAATTCTCCTGCCTCAGTCCCCTGAGTAGCTGGGATTACAGGCACGTGCCACCATGCCTGACTGATTTTTGTATTTTTAGTAGACAATAGGGTTTCACCATGTTGGCCAGTAGCTGAGATTAGACATCCACCACCACACCCGGCTAATTTTTGTATTTTTAGTAGAGATGGGGTTTCACCATGTTGGCCAGGGTGGTCTCAAACTCCTGACCACAGGTGATCTGCCCACCTTGGCTTCCCAAGGTGCTGGGATTATAGGCGTGAGCCATCGTGTCCCACCTGTACTTGCCATTTTGAATTGGGTTTATTTTGCCCGTAGCCTTCTTGGTAACAGGCATACAACTAGCCAGTTGTTGGAATGACAAGTGTGGCAGACCCATTTTATGGATAGGCAAAAATCCAAATGAGGACTTGTGTGTTTTTTTTCTAGCCCAGTAGGAAGTTAGTGTTGGGAAGTGTGAATCAACGTCCAGGTTCCGAGGGAAGTGTGCCATTTAGATTAGAGCTGCTGCAGAATGTGACTGTTGGAGGACTAGAGACTTTCAGAGTATCAGAAAATAAGAAATGCTGGTATGAACATCAAAAGGAACCCAGAGGCTGTGTGCAGTGGCTCAGACTTGCAATCCCAGCAGTTAGGGTGGCTGACTCGGGCGGATCACTTGAGGCCAGTCGTTGGAGACCAGTCTGGCCAACATAGTGAAACCTCAGCCCTACTAAAAATACAAAAATTAGCCGGGTGTAGTGGCATGTGCCAGTCGTCTCAGATACTTGGGAGGCTAAGACAGGAGAATTGCTTGAACCCAGGAGGCAGGGGCTGCAGTGATCTGAGATGCCACCACTGCACTTCAGCCTGGGTGATAGAGGGAGACTCTGTCTCAAAAGAAAAAGAAAAAAGGGACCCAGATCGGGATGAGAGAGAGTATTGAACCTCAAGGGAACTCAAGTGGGAATAAATTTGGGTAGTGTGTTCCTGTGTGTGCTGTGTGTTGGTCAAGGATTTCTGGCTGTCTTTCTGGAGTAACTTTTACCCCCTTCCACTTAAAGAGCATTTGTGTGCCTTTGCCATTGTTTTCTTTTTTCTTTCTTTTTTTTTTTTTGAGACGAAGTTTTGCTCTTGTTGCCCAGGCTGGAGTGCAAAGGCGTGATCTTGGCTCACTGCAACCTCTGCCTCCCAGGTTCAAGCGATTCTCCTACCTCAGCCTTCCGAGTAGCTGGGATTACAGGCATGTGTCACCATGCCTGGCTAATTTTGTATTTTTGGTAGAGATGGGGTTTCTCCATGTTGGTCGGGCTAGTCTCGAATTCTCGACCTCAGATCATCCGCCCACCTCAGTCTCCCAAAGTGCTGGGATTACAGGTATGAGCAACTGTGCCCGGCTTGCCAGTGTTTTCATGCTGTTGCTTTTTAAGCCCTTTTCCTCTACTTTTTCTTTCTTTCTTTTTTTTTTTTTTTTGAGATAGAGTCTTGCTCTGTGGCCCAGGCTGGAGTGCAGTGGTGGGATCTTGGCTCACTGCAACCTCTGCCTTCCGGGTTCAAGCAATTCTCCTGCCTTAGCCTCCCAAGTACCTGGGACAACAGGTGAACTGCCACTGTGCCCTGCTAATTTTTTATTTTTAGTAGAGATGGGGTTTTACCTTGTTTGCCAGGCTGGTCTTGAACTCCTGACCTCGTGATTCGCCTGTGAGCCACCACATGAGCCACAATACCTGGCCACCTCTACTTTTTTTGTGGTGATACTGTAGACCTGGAGTAAAGTAATGGCAGTTTTTTGTTTTTTCGAGACAGAGTTTTGCTTTGTTGCCCAGGCTGGAGTGCAATGGCATGATCTCAGCTTACTGCAACCTCTGCCTCCCAGGTTCAAGTGATTCTCTTGCCTCAGCCTCCAGAGTAGCTGGAATTATAGGTATGCGCCACCACACCTGGCTAGTTTTTATTTTTTAAGCTGGAGTCTTGCTCTCTCCCAGGCTGGAGTGCAGTGGCATGATCTCGGCTCACTGCAACTTTTGCCTCCCGGGTTCAGGTGATTCTTCTGCCTCTGCCTCCTGAGTAGCTGTGATTATAGGCACATGCCATTATGCCCGGCTAATTTTTGTATTTTTAGTAGAGACGGGGTTTTCTCCATTTGGTTCAGGCTGGTCTTGAACTCCGGATCTCAGGTGATCTGCCCACCTTAGTCTCCGAGTGCTGGGATTACATGTGTGAGCTACAGCACCCGGCCAACAATTTCTATAAATAGGAATTTAGAGTAGCTTACAAAATTACACCAGCCAGAAGGCTTAATTTAGCCTTAATGAATAGTGTTTCCTATTTTCCGTTTCTTAGGTTTGATAGCTAAGCATTTTCTTAGTCTTACTGGGGGTCCAAGGTAGAAAGATGGATGAGATGCAGTAGTAGAAGATCATAAACTAAGGGTGTCAAAGTTGGTGAAGCTGGTCTGTATTCTGTGTTGGAGTGAAGTAAATCTGAACAAACTTTAGCAATATGTTGACTTAATTTATATTTACATTTTAAAAGCAGGATTCTACTGGGAATAATCAGCTGAATATTTTAAAAATTTACTTTTATGACCAAATGTTTTTATCTTGCTTGTCATGAGATACAGTTAATAATGTTGAGGTTTTAGGCCAGGTGCAGTGGCTCATGCCTGTAATCCCAGCGCTTTGGGAGGCTGAGGCAGGTAGATCACCTGAGCTCAGGAGTTCGAGACCAGCCTGTCCAACATGGTGAAACTCTGTCTCTACTAAAAAATATAAAAATTAGCTGGGCATGGTGGCATGTGTCTGTAATCCCAGCTACTTGGTAGGCTGAGGTAGAAAAATTGCCTGAACCCGGGAGGTAGAGGTTGTAGTGAGCCGAATTTGAGGTTTTGTAGTGTTGAGGTTTTGCTTCTCACTTATACCTTCTTGAGCGAATCGTTTAAAATAATACCACTGTCTAAAATACAGACACTGAAATTAATTTTACTGTTTATAATTTTTGGTTCTGGATTGGCTGTACGGAATTTTTTTTTTTTCCGGAAAATGTTTCATTTTCTTTCTTTCTTTTCTTCTTCTTTTTTTTTTAAGATGGGGTTTCGCCATGATGGCCAGGCTGGTCTTGAACTCCTGACCTCAGGTGCTCCACCCACCTCGGCCTCTGAAAATGCTAGGATTACAGGCGTGAACCACCGCGCCCGGCCTGTGTTTCATTTTCTTACTGTGACCTTTGGCAAAGAAGGGTGACTAATTGGTGGTGTGGGCAGCAGACTCAGTGGCATTCCCCACTTCCTTTGGAGTTGGTCAGTGTGGTATAATTCTTTGTCAGTTGTGGGCATTCACCAATACTGTTTCCTCCTTTTCCTGCAGGGCCTCTGCTCTCCAGGAAGATAAGGCTTTTAAAACAACCTAGCACTAGAAGGTGAGGTAAGGTACTTGAAAAGAGACATTTCTGCAAAAGAAAGTTGAGGGATAATCATATACTGGCCGAAATGATAACCACATAATTTTATTTATTTATTTTCACTTTTATTTATTTATCTAAAAAAAGAAAGGATTTCACCATGTTGTCCAGGCTGGTCTTGAACTCCTGGCCTCAGGTGATCCGCCCGCCTCAGCCTCCCAAAATGCTGAGATTACAGGCATGAGGCACCATACCCAGCCTTATTTATTTATTTATTTATTTGCTAGACACCTCTTTCTGTAAACTTATTTTTTTTGAGACAAAGTCTCATTCTCTTGCCCAGGCTGGAGTACAGTGGTATGATCTTGGCACACTGCACTTTCTGCCTTTTGGGTTCAAGTGATTCTCCTGCCTCAGCTTCTTGAGTAGCTGGGATTACAAGTGCCCACCACCACACCTGGCTAATTTTTGTATTTTTAGTAGTTACGGGGTTTCACCTTGTTGGTCAGGCTGGCCTCCAACTCCTGACCTCCGGTGATCCACTCATCTTGGCCTCCCAAGTGCTGTGATTACAGGCTTGAGCCACCTCGCCTGGCCAGACCTATTTATTTGCTTTTGAGACAGGATCTCACTCTGTCATCCAGACTGGAGTGCAGTGGCATGATTATAGCTTACTGCAGCCTTGACCTCCTAGGCTCAAGCCATCCTCCCACCTTAGCCTCCCAAGTAGCAGGGCCTACAGGCACATGCCACTGTGCCCGGCTAATTTTTTAAATTTTTTGTGGAGATGGGATCTCACTATGTTGTCCAGGCTGATCTCAAAACCCCTGGGCTCAAACAGTCCTCCTACCTCAGGCTCTCAAAGCGCTGGGATTACAGACATGAGCCACCATACCTGACTTAGAATTTTTTTTTTTTTTTGTGACGGAGTTTCACTCTGTTGCCTAGGCTGGAGTGCGATGGCGTGATCTCAACCTCCGCCTCCTGGGTTCAAATGATTCTCCTGTTTCAGCCTCCTGAGTAGCTGGGATCACAGGCATGTGCTATTCTACCATGCCCGGCTAATTTTTTGTATTTTTAGTAGAGATGGGATTTCTCCATATTGGTGAGGTTGGTCTTGAACTCCCGACCTTTGGGAGGCCACCTGCCTTGGCCTCCCAAAGTGCTGAGATTACAGGCATGAGCCACCACCCCTGGCTGACTTAGAATTTTAAACATTAATAGTGGAGGAAAAAGCTCTATTGAATAATATGTATATTTAAAATAAGTAGTGTGGAAGATAAAAGTGGAAAGAGGCCAGGCATGGTGACTCATGCCTGTAATCCCAGCACTTTGGAAGGCCAAGGTGGACGGATCACCTGATGTCAAAAGTTTGAGACCAGTCTGGCCAACATGTCGAAACCCTGACTCTACTAAAAATACAAAAATTGTCCAGGCACGGTGGCTCACGCTTGTAATCCCAGCACTTTAGGAGCTGAGGCAGTTAGATCACCTGAGGTCAGGAGTTCGAGACCAGCCTGGCCAACGTGGTGAAACACCATCTTTATTAAAAATGCAAAAATTAGCTGAGCATGATGGTGGGTGCCTGTAATCCCAGCTACTCAGGAGACTGAGGTAGGAGAATTGCTTGAACCTGGGAGGCGGAAGTTGCAGTGAGCCAAGATCCCACCTTGCACTCCAGCTTGAGCAGCAAGAGTGCAACTCCGTCTGCAGGGGGTAAGGAAAGAAAAGGGCCGGGCATGGTGGCTCATGCCTATAATCCCAGCGCTTTGGGAGGCTGAGGTGGGTGCATCATTTCAGGTCAGGAGTTTGAGATCAGCTTGGCCAATGTGGTGAAACCCTGTTTCTTTTTTTTTTTTTTTTTTTTTAAAGACAGGGTTTCACCATATTGGTCAGGCTGGTCTCGAACTCCTGACCTCAGGTGATCTGCCCGCCTCAGCCTCCCAAAGTGCTGGGATTACAGGCGTGAGCCACCACGCCCGGTGGTGAAACCCTGTTTCTATTAAAAAAATACAAAAATTAGCCGGGCTTGGTGGTGTGTGCATGTAATTCATCTACTGGGGAGGCCAAGGCAGAATTAAAGCAGAAAGAAAAGAGGAAAGGAGGCTGGGCTCATGCCTGTAATCCAGCACTTTGGGAGGCCAAGGTGAAAGGATTACTTGAAGCCAGGAGTTTGAGACCAGCTTTGGCAACAAAGCGAGACCCTGTCTTTACCAAAAAAAAAAAAAAAAAAAATTAGTTGAGTATGGTGGCATGTACCTATAGTCCTAGCTACTCTAGAGGCTGAGGTGGGAGGATCTTTTGAGCCCAATAATTTTTTTTTTTTTTTTAATTTTTTGTAGAGACAGGGTTTTGCCATGTTGCTCAAGCTGGTCTCAAACTGACGAGCTCAAGTCATCTGCCTGCCTCCGCCTTTCAAACTGCTGGATTACAGATGTGAGCCACTGCGCCCAACTCTAGGAGTTTGAGGCTGCAGTAAGCTTTGATTAACAAGATGATGCCACTGCACTCCAGCCTGGGTGAGAAAGTGAGACCTTGGCCCCCAAAAAAAAAAAGAGAAGAAAGGAAAAATCCCACGTCTTCCCCCTTCCCATTTTGTTTTTTCTGTAACTAGGGAACATAACACATGGTATAGACTTTAAAGGATTATACAAAGAAGGGAAAGAAACCTTCCTTTTATCCATCTTCTCAGCCTCTGGTTTGCTTTCTCAGAGGCAATTATCATCCCAATCTCAGTGTTCCCTGCCCTTAGGGACATGTTCGGCCACAGATTCGTGTGTGTGTGTGTGTGTGTGTGTGTGTGTGTGTGTGTGTGTGTGTGTGTGTGTGTGTGTGTGTGTGTGTGTGTGTGTGTGTGTGTGTGTGTGTGTGTGTGTGTGTGTGTGTGTCTGTGTCTGTCTGTCTTTTGTTTTTTGGGTTTTTTTTTTTGGTAGAAACTCCATCTCTACAAAAAAAAAAAATTTAAGAAAATTTAGCCAGGTGTGGTAGTGCACACCTCTAGTCCCAGCTACTCAGGAGGCTGAAGCAGAGGGATTACTTGAGCCCGGGAGTTTGAGGCTGCAGTGAGCTATGATCAAACCACTGCATTCCAGCCTGGGTGACAAAGCAAGACTCTACCTCTTAAAAAAAATTTTCTTTAATGGTCAAAAGATGTAAATAGACATTTATCAAAGGAGACATACACACGACAAGTAAGTATATGAAAATGTGCTTCACATCACATCATCAGAGAAATGCAAATCAAAAACTACAATGAGATTTCACCTCATTGCAGTTAAAAAAGGCCTGTATCCAAAAGACAAGCAGTAACAAATGCTGGTGAGGATGTGGAGAAAAGAGACCCATTGTATACTGCTGGTGGGAATGTAAATTAGTAGAGCTACTATGGAGAATAGTTTGGAGATTCCTCAAAAAAACTAAAAATAGAACTACAACATGATCCAGCAATGCCACTGCTATGTATATACCCCAAAGAAAGGAAATCAGTGTATCTAAGAGATATCGGCACTCTCATGTTTAATGCAGCACTGTTCACAGCAGCCAAGATTTGGAAACAACCCAAGTGTCCATCAGCAAACAAACATAGAAAATGTGGTTTATGTACACAACAGAGTAGCAGTCAGCCATTAAAAAAAAATGAGATGCTGTTAATTGCAACAAAATGGATACAACTGATGTCATTATGTTAAGTGAAATAGGCCATGCACAGAATGACAAACTTTGCATGTTCTCACTTATTTGTGGGAGCTAAAAACCAAAACAATTGAACTAATGGAAATAGTAGAATGATGGTTACAAGGCTGAGCAGGGTAGTGGGGAATGAGGGAGCAAAGTGGGAATGGTTAATGGGTACAAAAATATAGTTAGATAGAATTAGATCTAGTATTTGACAGCACAAGAGAGTGACTATAGTCAATGATAATTCATTGTACATTTTAAAATAGCTAAAAGAGCATAATTGGATTGTTTGTAGCACGAAGAAAGGACAAATGTTTGAGGTAATAGATACTCCATTTATCCTGATGTGATTGTTACTTATTGTGTGCCTGTATCAAAATCTTATTTACCCCATAAATATATATACCTATTATATACCCAAAAGAAATTAAAAAATTGAAAAGAATTATCTGGATTGAATTGGCATAGCTTTTAGGAATGTATGTATTTACTTAAATTTTTGTGGTTACATAGTAGGTGCATATATTTTAAAATATGGAACCCTTCACAAATTTGTGTGACATCCTTGGGCAGGGGCCATGCTAATTTCTGTATGGTTCTAGTTTACTATATGTGCTGCAAAATTAAGCACTGATTTCAGGAATTTAGGTACTTTAAAATGGTAATGGTATGTATGTTAATGGAAAAGTAACTACATGCTTCACTTTCAGAATCAACATTCAAATGAAATGAACCTGTCAAACTGTCAAAAGCTCAAAAAAGAGAAAAACATACCATTCTTAAAGGCGGTTAATATACTCTTAGACTGCATAACGCTGGTGGCAGTTTGAGTCCTGTTTTCTTTTAAGCTTCACAGATTCTAAAATACCTGCTCATCATAAGTTCGTTCAGTGACAACATTCAGTAAAACTTAACATTTGTTTTACAAAATTATATTGAAATATATAAACCTATGTATTTTATATTTCAAGCACAAAAATAATTCGGGCTTTTTTGGGAAGCGGATCTAGACATTTCTGCAGAACAGTAGATGCAATCAATCCCTCCCGGGTTTTGTCCTCCCCATCTTTAATTTTTCAGAAACCCAACAAGGACACTCGCTCCTGAGTACTTTTCTGCCTACTGTATCACAAGCGCCTGCAGGGGCTTAAAAAGCAGCAGGCGTTCCTGCCCTTCACCACACTGACCCGGTAGGTCTGGGGCGGGCCTGAGCACCGTGCTGGTAATTCCCACACTTGTGGGTGTTGAGAGCCACAGACGTAAAGAAGGGAAGATGACCTCTTCCCGGAAGCGAGACTTCCATAAAAGAACCGTGAGGGGAGGGTCCGGGCACCTGTGGTTTGGTGAGGTCCCCCAGGTGACTGTGATGCGGAAGCCAGGGCGGGAAGCACCCGGGCGGCGCGAGAACATGTCTAAAGGTGGGTTCTCAGACGCGGGAAGCTCGACCCTTCCCGGGGTCCTTGGCGAGGTGGCCGAGGCCGCGCTGTACGCAGGAACCTCCGCCTGGCCATCTGGGTGGCCCGAGTTCGCAGCAGCTTCTCTTCCGCTCGTCCCTCGGCCCTCTCGGTGCGCACCCACCAGCCTCACCAAGTCGCACGCGGAGGGGCGGCAGGGCGCAGACCGACGTCCAGGTCCCGGGAGCCGCCTGCCCGGGCAGCCTTGGCTCCGCTAGGCCCGGCCCCGCGCCTGAATCGCGGCTCCACCAATCGCAGGCCTCGCCCGCCGCCGCCGCACCTGCGAGGAGGGGCCCGCGCGCCGCCGCCGCCGCCGCCGTCGCTGCGTCCCCGCCCCGCTCCGCCCCTATCCCGTCGCTCGGAGATCACCCGCCGCCGGCGCCTGGCTCCCCGCAGGCGAGGAACGGAAGCCGCTGTCTGGAGGCGGACTTCGGCGCCGCAGAGCCGGGGCAGCTGCGGCAACTGCGAGGTGCTGGGCGGGAGCGCCCGGCAGACCCCGCTACCCCGAGCGGGCGGGCGCCTGGAGCGGGCAGCCTCGCCGGGGGAGGCGGAGGCGGCCACGGCTGCGGTGCTGGGGCGCCCATCGCGCAGCGCTCCATGCCGGTGTGGTGCTGCCGCTGCTCCCTGGCGGGTCATTTCAGGTGACTTCCCCGCCGAGGATGGGAGGGGAGCAGGCGGGGATGCAGCGCTCTGGAGTTCTGCGGCCCATCCGGGGCCGGGGCCGGGGCCGGGGCCGGGGCCGGGGTCGGGGTGGAGGGCGAGCGCCTGGACCTCAGCGTCCCACCGCCTTGGCCGCCCTGCTCGGCGTGGGGGTGGGGTGCGGTGAGGTGTGGCGGGGTCCTTGCTCCAGCGAGTCCTGCGCTGTTGTTCCCTTTTCTCTTGCTGGACCGCGCTGGTCACGGGACTGCGGGACCAGCTAGGCCCGGCTGAGTCGGTTACGGCTAGCTGAGACTTCCGAGTAAAGTTTTAGCGAAGGGTTCTACGAAGTGCCTGCCCCCTAAAAAAAAATTATTTCTTAAGAAGTCTTCTAAATAAATTAATGAGTGGAAGAAAGGTAGGGAACTACATTTCAGTGTCATCTAGTTACAAATAGATTCTGCCTTGTTAAGATGTTAGCCATGGTAAGCCACGTGTGTTGTAGAAATTTGGAGAATGTGGCGATTTTAGACTTACCTTATGGGGCAAGTTTTTACGGATGATAAAATATAATACGTTTCTAAAATAAAAGTGAGCGTGTTTTCTAGAGCTAGCATTTGGCCGACACCTGTCATTGGTGTAAAGACCAGACACTAGAAACTGATTTTAACCCAGAGGTGAAGAATTGTTAAGCTTAGGGAATACTTTAGTACCTTGCTTTACATATACTGATGTTCCAGAATAATTCTGTATGAGACTCCTTCTCTGGTAAGATATGAAATTCTGTTCAAGCGTTCCTAAATTATGGGTTTCATAGATAGACTTTAGATAACCCATGAACATGGATGGAAAGAAAGGTGTATCATTTCACTAAACTTTAAAAACTAATATTACTTAAGTTACAAATATAAGCAACAAATCACGGTAGTAGTTGCAACTATCATCAGTAGAGATAATAAATACGTTTATATCACATTGCATTTGTAAATACGGAAATACTGTTTATACTTAGTTCTTCAAAATTATAGTGACTTACACATCACTGAATTTAATGCAGTAGAGAAGCACATATACATATATACCACGTTTACTTTTTATGACTGTTTTAATTGGTTTTCTTGTAAATCCTGTGTGTATTTAAGAACAGTATTCAGAGAAGAGTTCAAGAAACGTCATCAAATAGTAAAAGAGATGTAAGGCACAGAGAAAATTCAGAACTTTTTTTGTAATAGCAATAATCCAAACTTGTCTAACTTCTCAGTGAGTTTAGAATGAGTCTCAGTTGTGGATATTAAGGAAAAATGGTTTCATATAATAAACTGCTCGATTTTAACTTTTAGGCAAATTTGTTGACTACTAAGACAGTGGTTTGGTATCCGTTTCACTGTGGAAAGTTTTAGAAAATAGGTTCCCCTAGTGAAACTTGTTAAACTAAGTAAAGCCCATGAGAAATTAACATGCCTTTCAGAAAATATTGTGTAAAAGCTATTTGACACCTTTTGATTTACGATGTGGGATTCATAGTCTTTTTGACTAACCCTAGGTGGTGAATACAGTATGCTTCCTGCTGTGCACAGAAATTTGGAGTAGGGAGAGAAAACAAAGTATTTCCTGTGTTTTGGTCTTGAGGGACAGAAAGGAAAACAAGCTAGCTGCCAAAAGATAAACATTACGATTAATAAACCACACTTCTTTTTGCAAAAACAGTTCTGTTGTGTCTAAAGTTGTAGCCTTGGCTATTCAAGCTCTTTTTTGGTTCCATGTGAATTTTAAAATAGTTTTTTTTCTAGTTCTGAGTTTTAAAATTGCTTTTTCTAGTTAATTTGAAGAATGTCATTGGCAGTTTAATGGAGATAGCATTGTATCTATAAATTGCTTTGGGCAGTTTGTATGAATTTGTATGGCCATTTTAATGATATTGAGTCTTCCTGTCCATGAGTATGGAATGTTTTCCCATTTATGTTATCTTTAATTTCATTGAGCAGTGGTTTGTGTCATCTCTGATTTCTTCGAGCAGTGGTTTGGAGGTTTCTTATCAAAATGACTGATCAGAAGCCTCCAAAGGCACAGGAGAACCTAACCTTTGCACATACTTTGGAGAAATATCAGGGACAGAGCAGAATATAAAAAATGTTAAATGCAGTTGCCAAGAGGGAGAAGGAGGGACAGACAAGACAGCAGATGCATCTGGATCTGATCAGAGGCAGTAGTTGGAATGAGTCAGGAATGGATGGATTGAGCATATAAAACTTCCTCCCAGGGATTGGCTTGCACTGTGAGGAGGGGTTTCCCTTAGTAGCCATTTCTGATTGGTGTCTCTTTTGGTCAAAAGAGGCTATGTAAGAGGAGTCCAAATATTTGGGGTGCAGTTTACTTTCTTTGCTTCAAGAAAGCTCTCAGTGTATCCTGGGGAAGTCTCCCTATCTGAAGGTTATAGGGAAATAGAAATTCCTGTCTCTGCCTGATTCTGTTTATCAACCTCTGGGATCAGTGAGTTGAGTCCTGTTAAATAATTGATCCATCCCATACTTATTTGAGAGTAGAAATAACATACTTACCCTCTAGTAGGTATTTAATTTAATACTTCCAGACATTGTGGCTGTTGCTGACTGTATGAAGATAAAATTAATTAAGGTATTCTCAAGTAGTATGTAGTATAATGCAGAACATCAACCATGTTCGGAAGATACTCCCATGTAGTGCATGAACATGTGAAAATGCTAAAACTAGTTTCTAGGGAACCAATTGACAAAAATTGGAAAATAACATTAAGATCTTATTTTAATATATTTTTGAAGTCTGGGTAACATAGTGAGACCCTATCGCTACCAAAAAAAGACTTTTAAATTAGCCAAGTGTGGTGGCACACCTGTGACCCCAGCTACTCTGGAGGCTGAAGCGAGAAGATTGCATGAGCCCGGGAGGTGGAGGCTGCAGTGAGACATGATTGCGCCACTGCATTCCAGCCTGAGTGACAGAGCAATATCTTGTCTCAAAAAAAAATATATGTAATATATTTTTTGAGTAAAAATGTATAAACCTAATTTCTTGTACCAAAATGCACAATTAATAATATATAAATACAGTAACTTTTTTCTTAGAATGTATGTGACTATATATTGTCTTTAATGCACTCACCTTTTAATAAGAAAAATGTAGAGGAGAAACTAGTCATTTCTAGGCTAGTTTCAGAGAATTATAAAATCCCCAGCACAATGCTATCTTTGATCATGAGAGAGTTGCTTATTTCATACAGACTCGCCTAGAAGGTAACTTGTGAAAAGTAGAAGATACTTGAGAAAAGCAGCTATGAATATTTGGGATTTTTGGCCTTCAAGTTGGTATAGGTTGACTTGTAGCTGAGCTACTAATTTGAAAGCATTAATCAGAAGGATTTTCTTTTCTTCTTTTATGGAACAATTAAAATACTTTGTGTCTAAATAAACTCAGAGTAGAGATTGATTTTTATAAAGGCTATATTGACTATCTCCTTTTATTCTCTTTTTTTAAAAGAAACTATAGTGACACTGAAACTGAAGGAGAGATTTTTAATTCCTTAGTGCAATACTTTGGTGATAATTTGGGGCGAAAAGTTAAAGCGATGCCATTAGTTGAAGAAACTTCTTTACTGGAAGATTCATCAGTGACTTTTCCTGTGGTAATAATAGGTAAGTGATTGTATTTTATCTTTTAAAATTAGAGTTATGACCCTTAATACTTTTATAAATCTACAGTTAGTACAAGTTCTTAAGATTTTATTGAAAAGTATTCTTAGGTGGTTTGATAATGCTAAAGAAAACTAATAACCAAATCTTTGGAGAGTAATTGGTTTATCTGATTTTAGCATCTATGTTAAAATGTAGTCTTTTTCCTGAAGAACTGATATTGCTATATTATTTTAAAGTACCTCCTACATTTGTGTTAATTATATGACAGTGTCATGGTAATGTGATAACCACTATTGTTAGAGCTCTGAAAAGCATTCTGTGTATATTGGGTAATACCTTACAATTCTGTAGACGTCTGATGTTGGTACAGCAGATACAGACAGAGAAACTGACTCAGAAGTTGAGAATTTGTGCAAGTTAATCATCAGTGCTCAATTAGCAATGACGTTATAGTATTCTAAGATAATGTTTATAATTACCTTAACCACAGCATTACTATTTTATATCCTTCGTATCACCTCAACAGATAGGCATATAAGATATTAAAAATTAAACTATTAATAAAACCTAATTCAGATTTATAAGCTTTTATAATTTAGTTTTATTGCGTACATTTACTTACCTGGTTTGTATATGTTTCATCTAATATATAAACTCAAGGAATTCAGACAAGGACTATAGTGTGAAGCTAACTAAGCCAAAGGAGAGAGTTATGGAATATAGGTGCCTTGGTGGCATATGACTTACTGTGTTTCTTTGATTGCTTTTTTCAGAGTTAGTAGGAAGGGGGGAAAATTCATGTCCTCTGACTGGCTTGTAGGAGATACTGTAAAGGAAGGAAAAGAGGAGAGCAAGATTGTTCTATACTGGATTCTCTACTAGATTCTACTCTGCAGGATATGGTAGAGATGACAGTTTTTATAATAGTTCTCATACAAGAGATACCGGGGACCATATGTCATGTTTCATTTCCCCCCTTATATCTAACCTTGGTTTTCTATCCTGAATGAATGGAGGATCCCTGTCTTGTGTGGCTAGGCTATGGGAAGATCAGAAAAGGAAAACTTAACCTTCATCTGCACCTGCCCACCTCACTCCGCACAAAACAGCCTACCTCTGTTTTGCCTCAGTTAGCTCATTACTGTTAGGATGGCACCACCAGCCTGAGCATAAAGAGCTAATTAATATGTTTTCTGTTGCTGCTGTAACAAATTACCACTAAAAACCTAGTGGCTTTAAACAATGTGAATGTATTATCCTACTGTTCTGTGGGTCAGAGATACAACATTGGTCTTCCTGGGTCAAAATCAAGGTGTTGGCAGGGCTGTGTTACTTTCTGGAGGCTCTAGGGAAGTGTTTCCTTTTCCAGGTTCCCTTCTGCAGCTTCAAAATCAACAATGTTGTTTCTTAACCTTCTTTCATTGTCATGTCTCCCTTTTACCACAGCAAGGAAAAGTTCTCTGCTTTTAAGGACTCTTGTGATTAGATTGGGTCTACCTGGGTAATCTAGGCCACTCTCCATCTCAGTGTCCTTAATCAGAAATACAAAGTCCTTTTGCTTTGTAATAACATTTGCAGGTTCTAGGGGATAGGACTGGGGCATCGCTGGGCGCAGTGGCTCACACCTGTAATCCCTGCACTTTGGGAGGCGGAGGTGGGCTGGATTACCTGAAGACAGGAGTTTGAGACCAGCCTGGCCAACATGGTGAAACCCCACCTCTACTAAAATACAAAAATTAACAGGGCATGGTGGCATGTGCCTGTAATCTCCATTGCTTGGGAGACTGAGGCAAGAGAATTGCTTGAACCAGGAAGCCAGAGGTTGCAGTGAGCTGAGATTGTGCCATTGCACTCCAGCCTGGGCGACAAGAGTGAAACTCTTTCTTAAAAAAAAAAAAAGGACTGGGACATCTTTGGGGATGAGGGTGCATTTTCCCTACCACTGTATATTTCTCTGTGGGCTGCCTTACTTATTATATTCTTTCCATATTGTGTATGTGGTTTTTTGTTTGTTTTTTGTCTATTGAGTTTTGAGTATTATATCTTTTGTTTCCAGGAGCTTAGCTCTTTGCCTCAGATACTAACTCCTCCATTGGTCATTTATGTATTTATTTTTATTAATAGACTTTATTTTTCACAGCAGTTTAGGTTTACAGAAAAATTAAGCAGAATATACACAGTTCACTTCTGCTCCTCCTCTCCTTTCTTTAGTTTTCCCTATTATTAAAGTTAACCTCTTGAATTGGTGTTGTATGTTTGTTAAAGTTGATGTTTGTTAAAGTTTGATAAAGTTAATATATCAACCAATATTGATATATTATTGTTTATTTTATTTATTTATTTATTTATTTTTTAAGGAATGAAAGAGAGAAAGAGGAAGAGATTTTAGAAAAAGAAGGAGAAAGAAACAGCAAAAGAAAGAAAAAAATGAAAGAAAGAAAGAGGAAGAGATTTTAGAAAAAGAGAGAAAAGGAGAAAGAAAGAAACAGCAAAAGAAAGAAAAAAAAGAATGAAAGAAAGAAAGAGGAAGAGAAAGAGGGAGAGAGAATGGGATTCTTGTTTTATTACTCAGGCTAG
>CAUYQU010074884.1:0-14095 GCA_963574635.1 Cheracebus regulus
ATGTAATCTGGAGAACTAGTAAGAGAGTAGACAGTGGGGAGTGGGGAGTTGGGGAGGGATAACATGGGGAGAAATGCCAGCTCTAGGTGATAGGGAGGACGGCAGCAAACCACATTGCCATGTATGTACCTATGCAACAATCCTGCATGTTCTTCACATGTACCCCAAAACCTAAAACACAATAAAATATAAAAAAGAGAGAGAGAGAGTAGAAAAAAACAAACAAATTTGGGACACTGTAAAAGATTACCAGCTTGATAACCAGAAAAAGTTCAGAAACATTTTGTATTTGACAAAAAATTACATTAATTAGAAACTGTATTTCCTAGCAACACAGGCTGTTTGAAGACCAATCATTTTATCTGTCTGTCTGTCTGTCTCTTTCTCTCTCTCTGTCTTTGAGACAGAATCTCACTCTGTTGCCCAGGCTGGAGTGAAGTGGCACACTCTCAGCTCACTGCAACCTCTGCCTCCTGGGTTCAAGAAATTCTCCTGCCTCAGCTGCCCCAGCAGCTGGGATAACAGGTACGCACCACCACGCCCAGCTAGTTTTTGTAGTTTTAGTAGAGACAGTATTCCCAAAGTGCTGGATTATAGGTGTGAGCCATCGGGCCCAGCCAAGTATGTAACATTTTTTAACTCACATTTTAGAAATGGAAAAGAGATTAGAAGTTGTCAATAGATGGAGGTGAGAAGGAAGTGGATGTGAATACAAAAGGGCTACCTGAAGGATATTTGTGATGTTAGAACTGTTCAGTATGTTCACTTGTTACATAGCACTTAATACACAAACACACAATTGAGTACAAGTAAAACTGGGTAAATCTGAATAAACTCAGTGGATTGTATTAAAGTCAATATTCACACTGTTGTATTAGACTATAATTTTGCAAAATGTTACCTTTGGGAGAAATGGGGCAAAGTATACAAGAGATACCTCTGAATTATTTTTTTATAATTGCAAGTGAATCTACAATTATCTCAGTAAAAATTTCAATTAAAAATGAGAACAGGCTGGGCACAGTGGCTCACGCCTGTAATCCCAGCACTTTGGGAGGCTGAAGCAGGCTGATCATTTGAGGTCAGGAGTTCAAGACAAGCCTGACCAATATGGAGAAACCCCATCTCTACCAAAAATACACGTACACACACAAAATAGCCAGGTGTAGTGGCGTACACCTGTATTCCCAGCTACTTGGGAGGTTGAGGCAAGAGAACCGCTTGAACCTGGGAGGCAAAGGTTGCAGTGAGCTGAGATTGTGCCACTGCACTCCAACCTGGGCGACCGAGCAAAACTCCATCTGAAGACAAAAAAAAAAGGTAACAATAGGTTGTGAGGTATTTTTCTTCAGCTGGAAAATTTATATTGCTTCCATTAACTCCCTCCAGAACAGGCTACATCTGCCAGGTTTCTACTCTTTGTCTTATGACTACACCATGGCAAAGAAAACATATCTGCATAAACACAATCAAAACCCCTCACAATAAAAGTTTCTCAAACTAAGAAGTACCAGCAAAAGGCTGTACATTTATCTTATTTATTTATTTTTGGGATGGAGTCTTGCTGTCGCCCAAGCTAGAGTACAGTGGTGCAATCTAAGTTCACTGCAACCTCTGTCTCTAGATTCAAGCGATCCTTGTGCCTCAACCTCCCAAGTAGCTGGGATTACAGTCATGGGCCACCATGCCCAGTTAATTTTTTATATTTTTAGTAGAGACAGGGTTTCTATGTGTTTGTCAGGCTGGTCTCAAACTCCTGACCTCAAGTGATCCTCCTGCCTCAGCCTCCCAAAGTGTTGGGATTTCAGGCATGAGCCACCGTGCCTGGCCCATCAGTGATTTTTTCTGTGGTACTTTTACTCATATTTTTGCCACTACAGCCCATCTAGTACTATGCAAGAGTTTTAGCTCAATATCATATTGCCCAAACTAAATGTCACAATCACCAACTGAATAGGTTAATATTTATCCCCTCTATATCTGGCTTTCTCCAAATATAGCTCTCTTACACCTGTTTCTCCATTGTTGGGCAGAAAAACATGATCATTTTTTTTATAGCCCACAAAGAGGCATTTAATTATAACTAAAATTTTAAATGCATGCAGTGAAAAGAAAAACTGCCTTATCAACACAATTTCTTTCTTTTGTGGTTATTGGAAAGGAGAAAGATGACTCATGCTGAAGCTCAGGTATTCTATTAAAATCACTGAACTTTAAAAAAATGACTTCAGGCCGGGTGCAGTGGTTCATGTCTGTAATCCCAACACTTTGGGAGGCCAAGGCAGGCAGATCACCTGAGGTTGGGAGTTCAAGACCAGAGTGACAAACACGGAGAAACCCCGTCTCTCGGAGGCGGAGGGTGCAGTGAGCTGAGATTGTGCCATTGTACTCCAGCCCAGGCAATAAGAGCAAAACTCTGTCTCAAAAAAAAAAAAAAAAAAGACTTCAACATAGGGAAACCATGTGATAACTGTCATGAATTTTTATTAAATTTGGAAATTTCCAACAGGAGCTATGGAAAACTTTAAAAAATTATGCTACATATTTTTTTACTATTATTTATTTTTTTTTTGAGTGAAGATCTTGTTTTGTTACCCAGGCTAGAGTGCAATGGCACAATCTCGGCTCACTGCAACCTCCATCCTCCCTGGCTCAAACCATTGCCACTTCAGTCTCCTGAGTAGCTGGGACTACAGGTATGTGCCATCATGCCAGCTAATTTTTGTATTTTTGGTAGAGATTGTTTTTTGCCATGTTGCCCAGGCCAGCCTCAAACTCCTGGCCTCAAGCAATCCATCCACCTTGGCCTCCCAAAGTCCTGGGTTTACAGGCATGAGCCACTGCACCCAGGCTGTAATACTTTTTAATATATATCCTATCTAAAACAAGTCAAAATGAGACCCTGTAGAGCCTTTGAGACATCTGCTTTGACAAACATATTTAAAAAATTGTGGCTCGTGCCTGTAATCCCAGTACTTTGAGAGGCCGAGGCTGGTGGATCACTTAAGGTCAGGGGTTCGAAACCAGCCTGGCCAATATGGTGAAAACCCGTCCCTACTAAAAATACAAAATTAGCCTGGGCGTGGTGGTACATGCCTGTAATCTCAGCCACTTGGGAGCCTAGGGCAGAAGAATCGCTTGAACCTGGGAGGCGGAGGTTGCAGTGAGCCAAGTTTGTGCCTCAGCACTCCAGCCTGGGCAACAAGAGTGAAACTCCGTTTCAAAAAAAAAAAAATAGATATTAAAAAGAAAAGAAAAAATAATTGTAATGAGCAAATAATTTATCTACATGTACAGAGCTCCTTTTAAAAAATATTTTGGAATTCTTGAAACTAGCTTACATATTTTCTTTAAACAAAGGACCTACAATCTTTTTTGACAATTTCGTTTAAAAAGTTTTTAATCATGGCTGGGCGCGGTGGTTTACGCCTGTAATCCCAGCACTTTGGGAGGCTAAGGCAGGCAGACCACAACGTCAAGAGATGGAGATCATCCTGGCCAACCTGGTGAAATCCTGCCTCTAATAAAAATACAAAAATTAGCTGGGCATGGTGGCGTGTGCCTGCAGTCCCAGCTACTTGGGAGGTAGAGGCAGGAGAATAGCTGGAACCTGGGAGATAGAAGTTGCAGTGAGCTGAGATCGTACCACTGCGCTCCAGTCTGGCGACAGAGTAAGACTCCGTCCCCCCGCCAAAAAAAGTTTTTAATGAATTATGTATAGACATAAATCTTAATCTAATCCAAATCTGAATTATCAAAAATTATAAACTTCTTAGTATTAATAGTAAGTTAATACTAAAGTAAGCAGAGGGAAAGAAGAATGCTACCAGTAATTAAATTGCTACACTTTTCAGGGATTGGCATCACATTTTTTTCTGAAAGAAAAGACAAATGTAAGAAATCTCTCAAA
Source organism: Cheracebus regulus (assembly GCA_963574635.1). Lineage (NCBI taxonomy): Eukaryota > Metazoa > Chordata > Mammalia > Primates > Pitheciidae > Cheracebus > Cheracebus regulus. The sequence goes on from CAUYQU010074884.1 coordinate 3,911, forward strand.
AAACAAAAATAAAAAAGAAATCCCTCAAAGGTCTCATCAGATATATTGTGTCTATACAAGTTCCATTTCAGTTTAAGCTTTATTTGCTGTTCTATGCCAAAAGAGAGAAAACATTAGCATAAGTAAAATGGAAATGAATATATCTATGATATAGATATATTTATCCACAAAGCTTTATCTATACTTATATTGACATAGTTTGGCTCTGTGTCCCCATTCAAATCTCATGTTGAACTGTGATCCTGAGTGTTGCAGGTAGGGCCTGGTGAGAGGTGATTGGATCCTTGGGGCAGATTTTCCCCTTGCTGTTCTTGTGATAGTGAATGAGTTCTCATGAGGTCTGGTTGTTCAAAATGTGTAGCACCTCCCCTTTCACTCTCTCTTTCCTGCTCTGCCATGGTAAGACTTCTTGCTTCCCTTTCACCTTCCACCATGATTCTAAGTTTCCTGAGGCCAACTAGCCATGCTTCCTGTACAGATTACATAACCGCTAGTTAACTAAACCTCTTTTCTTCTTAAATTATCCAGTCTCAGGTAGTTCTTTATAACAGTGTGAGAATAGATACATGCATCTATTTCAATGAAACTTGGAATCAGGCTACTGATAGATGAGATGGCAGAACATCACTGTAATAAGGACCTGAGCAAAACAGAGGCTAAAAGAAATAAGGGTGCTCTTATGAGCTGGGTTTGAGTTTCCCCCAAAATTTATGAATTGAAGTCTTAATTCCCAGCACCTCAGAATATGCCTGTATCGAGAAGAGTGTTTAAGGAGGTAGTTAAAATTTAATCATTAGGGTAGAATCATGGACAATTAGTGGACTAATGAATTATTAGCCCAATATGAATGGTGTTCTTATAAGAGGAGGAAATTCAAACACAAATTTGAAAACCACGTGAAGACAAAATAAGAAGACTGCTGTCTTAAGTTTGTTTCTGTTGCTATAAAGGAATACCTGGCTGGGTCTGGTGGCTCACGTCTGTAATCCCAACACTTTGGGAGACAGAGGTGGGTGGATCACCTGAGATCAGGAGCTTGAGACCAGCCTGGCCAACATGGTGAAACCCTGTCACTACTAAAAATACAAAAATTAGCCAGAAGTGGTGGCCTGAGCCTGTAGTGCCAGTTACTCTAGAAGCTGAGACAGGAGAATTGCTTGAACCCAGGAAGGGGAGGTTGCAGTGAGCTGAGATCATGCCACTGCACTCCAGCCTGGGTGACAGAGCGAGACTCCGTCTCAAAAAAAAAAAAAAAAAAAGGAATACCTGAGACTGGGTTATTTATTTATGTATTTAATTCTTTTCTTTTTCCTTTTTTTTTTTTTTTTTTTTTGAGACAGGGTTTCACCATGTTGGCCAAGCTGGTCTTGAACTCCTGGCCTCAAGTGCTCCACCCACCTTGGCCTCCCAAAGTGCTGGGATTACAGGCGTGAGCCACTGTGCCCGGCCTATTTTAAAAGGTTTACTTGTGGCCTATGATTCTGCTGGCTGGAAGACTGGGTATCTGGTGAAAGCTTTAGGCAGCTTCTGCTCATGGTGGCAGGCAAAGGGGAGCCGGCATATGTAGAGATCACATGGCAAAAGCAAGAGAGAAAGGAGGGAAGTGCCAGTCTCCTCTGAACACCCAGGACTCTCAAGAACTAAAAGAATGAGAATTCAGTGAGGCACAGTGGCTCATGCCTATAATTCCAGTACTTTGGGAGACCAAGGTGGGTGAATCACAAAATGAATTTGAGACCAGCCTGGCCAACATGGTGAAACCCTGTCTCTACTAAAAATACAAAAATTAGCTGTGTGTGGTGGTGTGCACCTGTAATCCTAGCTACTCGGGAGGCTGAGGCTGAAGAATCCCTTATACCCAGGAGGCTGAGGTTGCAGTGAGCTGAGATCATGCCAGTGTACTCCAGCCTGGCAGCAAAAAAACAAAATAAAACAACCAATGACAATGGTCTTTAAGCTTCCAGCCATGGTTATCTATAAGACTGTCTTTTGCAACAAATACACTGAGAATAGTTAGCCTCAACTAAAGAATTTTTATAAGCACTCTCTACTCTTCAACATAGAGCATGAAAGTCAAGGCATTTCCTACAAATGTGATTTCTTTCTTTTACATTCATTGATGTCACTCCGATGTTTCATTATTTATTGAATAAAACTAGTGGATATGTGCTGTATGGTAGTATATTGAAAATACGAAATCATCCTTTCCATTACAATGTTTAATACATGTAATTGATTATCATTGTTGCATAAGTTTTGAGCACGTAGTCCATAAGCAATGTTCTAACACTTCAGCATTTGGCAGTCAACTCAAAAGCATTTAACTATGTACCATGCTCAAAGAGAGTTCTCTGGCAAGAGGCAGATTTGGGTATAAATTAGTGCTCCTCAGTGATGAGACAGTTCAATATTGAGAATAGCGCAAAACTGAGTTAATACTTTGAGTCCTTTATCTAAATGTTTTGCTCCCTACTTTTACAGAGGATATGATTTCCCAGAGTGTTTTGTTTATAGATAATCTACCTCAGCTAAAAGATTCTTGTTTTTCACCAACAAACCAGCAAGCTGAGAATGGCCTGGGTCAGCTGCTCTTTTGTTGCATATGACTGGGTTCCTGGTGGGAACTACTTCAAGAGGTTGATCAGAACAAGCCTATGAAAAGAAATTGTAAATTAATTAACAAGTCCCCTATAGATCAAAACCCACAATGACCTAGACCACACAAATGAAATAAGTAGTTCTAAATAGAATATAATGTTAAAATATTCATTTTGAGGTGCTACTCTAACAAACACATTAGGTCCCAGGAAAATAGCAAGTAGCATGTTGACCTAAAAGCCTACTTTACATTTTTCTAAAAATTATTACTTAGCTGAAAACAATTTGTAACAGCAGTGATAAGTAAATGCAGCACATCTAAAAAGACATAATTTCTAAGAGCATAGAAATCAAGAAAACATAAATAAAATGTCTAGGGAAATCTTAATTCACTTCTAATAAAAACCTGATAGAAACTTGAACTATTAGAAGGGCATTGGTGAAAAATTTACCAGTGTTTGTTATATTTTAGTTACAAATCAATTCCTGTGCACAAAATGATTTTTTTAAAAATCTGCTTTCAGTATGTCAACATCAATTTTGTGTTTGTGCCACATCTATGTTGGATAAAAATTAAGGAATTCTGGCCAGGCACAGTGGCTCATGCCTATAATCTTAGCACTTTGGGAGGCCAAGGTGGGTGGATCACTTGAGGTCAGGAGTTCAAGACCAGCCTGGCCAACCTGGTGAAACTCTGTCTCTACTAAAAATACAAAAATTAGCTGGGCGTAGTGATGGGCACCTGAAATCCCAGCTACTTGGGAGGCTGAGGCAGGAGAATTGCTGGAACCTGGGAGGCAGAGGCTGCAGTGAGCTGGGATCGTGCCACTGCACTTCAGCCTGGGCGACAGAGTGAGACTTCGTCTCAAAAAAAAATAAAAAATAGCCGGGCGCGGTGGCTCACGCCTGTAATCCCAGCACTTTGGGAGGCTGAAGTGGGCGGATCACCTGAGGTCAGGAGTTCGAGACCAGCCTGACCAATATTGTGAAACCCCATCTTTAAAAAAAAAAAAAAAAAAAAAAAATTTAAAAATTTTGAAAAAAGAAAAATAAATAAAAAATTTTAAAAAATAAAGAATTTGTACCTGTATTACAGTATCTCTTCCTATTGTCAAAAGGGCATACAATGTTCTTCTAAGTTCTAATTAGTAAAACTTGCAGTAAGAAAAAGAACTGTATAATTCAAACAAAACAAAACAAAAAGTATTAATTAACCTATCACTAGAAGTGTATAAATAGGACAGGTACAGTGGCTCACACCTGTAATTTCAGCACTTTGGGAGGCTGAGGCAGGAAGATCACTTGAGGCCAGGAGTTCAAGACTAGCCTGAGCAACAACAACAATAACAAAAAATTAGCCAGGCATGACTATAGTCTTGCACCTCAGCAAGGATCCCTTGAGCCCAGGTTTGAGTCTGCAGTGAGCCAAGATCAAAGATCACCCCACTGTACTCTAGCATGGGCAACAGAGCAAGACCCTGTCTCTTAAAAAGTTTTTTTTTCCTTTATTTTTTTAAGATGGGGTCTCACAATGATGGCCAAGATGGTCTTGAACTCCTGACCTCAGGTGATCCACCCACCTCGGCCTCCCAAAGTGCTAGGATTACAGGCATGAGCCATTGCGCCCAGCCTTACAAAGTTTTTTTAAATAAAAATTAATTAACTTAAAAAGCTATGATTGTGCCACCAGCCTGGGTGACAGAGTAAGACCCTGTCTCCAAACAAACAAAGGCACCTAAAAACAGGAGCTATTTCTGGTTTACTTTTATCATCCCAATGCCAGGCACAAAAAATATGGATTGTAAAATGAAAGAACCAAAAAGGGGGGAAAAAACCGTAATGCAAAGTTAACTAACACAGATAATGATAGTACTATTCTCCCAAACTAACCATATAATAATACAATAAAAATGTATTAGGAGCTGGGCGCGGTGGCGCATGCCTGTAGTCCCAGCTATTTGGGAGCTGAGGCTGGAGGATCTCTTGAGTCCAGGAGTTCTGGGCTGTAGTGCGCTATGCCAATCAATATGGTGACCTCCAGGGAGCGGGGGACCACCAGGTTGCCTAAGGATGGGTGAACTGGCCCAGGTCGGAAATTGAGCAGGTCAAAATTCCCGTGCTGATCAGTAGTGGGATCACACCTGTGAATAGCCACTGCACTCCAGCCTGGGCAACATAGTGAGACCCTGTCTCTTTTTAAAAAATATATATATATATATTAGGAATCTAAAGTAAAAATAAAATATAGCACCATTACAGGATTATTCTGTGATTTTTAGGTTTGTACATGACTACTCTATTTTTTACACATTCATAAGATGTAGTATGCTATGCTGCATTTAGTAGGAAGTGAAAAGTACAAATGTTTACCACATCAGACTCCAGAGAAAATTCCAAATCCAAGGCCAATTTTCAGAAGAAACCTGAATTGTCCAACATGAGTGGCTACTCTGAGCAATTTGCCAGTAGAATGTTTGCATATCAAAGAAGCTGTTGCTAGGTAAATATATCACAGAGATCCAAAGAGAAAGGGACCTTCTAAAATGTTACAGTAAAACCTGTAGCTCTTTATTTCCCCAATTAATGAAGTGAAAACACAAATGATTTTCATAAAGCTTTGTACACTTAAGTCACCTTAAGAAAGTGATCCCACCAAAAGTGAGCAGTTGTGTAAACATGAAAATCATATTTTGGGCCTTTCTTTTGTAAAATTCTTGGCTAGGTCAAATTTTTATACTCCAATACATACAATCAAGGTAGAGGTACTTTGAAAGAAGGTGAAATGATGATTCCATTTACTATTCTGAAAGCATAAGATGTGTTAAAAAACTGGAATTCTAATTCTAGGAAATTTTTTGAGACAGAGTCTTGCTCTGTCACCCAGGCTGGAGTACAGTGGTGAGGTATTGGCTCACTGTTGGGTACCAGCCCGAATCCCGTATGTGGGTGCCCTTAGTCCTGCGATGATGAGGGATTGAGAAAAGGAAATAAAGACAGAGACACAAGACTAGAATTTACAGCATGGGTCCAGGGGACCAACGCAGGCGCCAGAACCACATTGGCCCTGAGCTCTGGGCGCCAAACACTTTTATTATGTGCATAATCTCATTGATCTTACTGGCCTGGAAGCGGAAGGTGAGGGGTAGGTAAGATAGCTCATGGGGCGAGCACTTGAGATCCTTCTAAGACATGCTAAACTAGTGCTCTGAGCATGTAAAAGTGCTTGAGATCCTTCTAGGACATGCTAAACTAGTACTCTGAGTTTATCACCGATTGTTATCAGGATGCAGCTGCATCAGTAGTATGGCAGATGAGGAGCCACCCTGTCTGACCACACCCAATGCATCTAGGGGCTTTTATCTCCCAAGCACTGAGGACATAGAACAATTAAAATCACTCCATATTCTGAGAACCTAGGCAGAGCCTGAGGCGTTCCGTGATCTCTGCCCTGCAAGGCTTTTCTCCTCCTTGCCAGCTCCCATCTGCAAAGACCCTACCTGACCTTGTGAGCAGAAGTCGCCTCCTTTCTCAGAGATCTTTGCACAAGCCCTCTTTATGAGATCCTCATGCAGTCATCATGTCGAGAAGGCATTCATGGGACCAGAGCAGTATTGCCTGCTTTGCAACCACCCTGCGGTGTTCCCTGGTGTTACTTTGCTCTTGGATGGTCTTTACCTTAGGCCTCCTGTTGCCACTTGATTTCTAATTAACGGCACCAATAACATATTTAGTTCGGTGTATAAACTTCAGTGTACTCTGAGCCAAGCAAGCTTATAATTATTTAGCTAGAATTAACATAGGTCTCCCGCTGGCCATCTTGACCCAAACTAACCATATAAGGTATAGCACCTTATATGACCCAAACTAACCAAATAAAATATAGCACCATTACAGTATTATTCTGTGATTTTTAGGTTTGTACATGACTACTCTATTTTTTTTTTTTTTTTTTTTTAAGATGGGGTTTCACCATGATGGCCAGGCTGGTCTTGAACACCTGACCTCAGGTGATCCACCCACCTCGGCCTCCCAAAGAGCTAGGATTACAGGCGTGAGCCACCACACCCGGCCGACTACTCTATTTTTTACACATTCATAAGATGTAGTATGCTATGCTGCATTTAGTAGGAAGTGAAAAGTACAAATGTTTACCACATCAGACTCCAGAGAAAATTCCAAATCCAAGGCCAATTTCAGAAGAAACCTGAATTGTCCAACATGAGTGGCTACTCTGAGCAATTTGCCAGTAGAATGTTTGCATATCAAAGAAGCTGTTGCTAGGTAAATATATCACAGATATATTTACATACTAACTATGGTTAGTTTCGGTGAGGTAGCTCACCGAAACCTCTGCCTCCCAGGTTCAAAAATTCTCCTGCCTCAGTCTACCAAGTAGATGGAACTATAGGCATGTGCCACCATGCCTGACTAATTTTTTGTATTTTTAGTAGAGATGGCATTTCACCATATTGGACAGATTGGTCTTGAATTCCTGACCTCAAGTGTTCCACCGCCTCTGCCCTCCAAAGTGCTAGGATTACAGGTGGCGTGAGCCATCTCGTCTGGCCTTAGGAAAATATTTTTACAGCAGAGAAAGTATGTCCCAAATTTGTATTCCTGATACCAGAATCACCAGGAATATTCTTCATACACCATCTTATCTTCAAAGAATAATGAACCCTGACCCCACCCAAGTTCTGACTTAGTTGGTTAACGGTGGAACCTAGACATAAATATATATTTTAAAGCTATACTAGTTGGTCTATTGTGAATTTACTGCTAAATTCACTATAATTGAAGACAGTGCTCACTGTCTACAATTATGTATGATAAAAATGAAGTGGGGAGAAACAAGTTATGTTTATAGGAATAAGAGTAATAAATAATAACTAAACCAATAGAATAAGAAATAGGCCGGGTGCGGTGGCTCACCCCTGTAATCCCAGTGCTTTGGGAGGCTGAGGCAGGTGGATCATAAGGTCAGGCGTTCGAGACCAGCCTGATCAACATAGTGAAACCCCATCTCTACTAAAAACACAAAAAATTAGCCAAGCATGGTGGCAGGCACCTGTAATCCCTGTTACTTAGGAGGCTGAGGCAGGAGAATTGCTTGAACCCAGGAATATATATATATTTCCAAGTTGCAGATATATAAGTACAAACAAGATAGGAAATCTCTTATAAAGCTTAAATTCTGGCTGGACACAGTGGTCACGCCTGTAATCCCAGAACTTTGGAAGGCCAAGGCGGGCAGATCACCTGAGGTCAGGAGTTCCAGACCAGCCTGACCAACATGGTGAAACCCTGTCTCTACTAAAAATGCTAAAAAATGCAAAAGTTAGCTAGGCATGGTGGCACACACTTGTAATCCCAGCTACTTGGGAGGCTGAGGCAGGAGGATCACTTGAACCCAGGAGGCAGAGGTTGCAGTGAGCCGAGATTGTGCCACTACACTCTCGTCGGGGCAACAGAGCAAGACTCCATCTCAAAACAAACAGTCGGGCACAGTGGCGCGTGCCTGTAGTCCCAGCTATTCGGGAGGCTGAGGTGGGAGGATCGCTTGAGCCCAGGAGTTCTGGGCTGTAGTGCACTATGCTGATCTGATGTCCACACTAAGTTCGGCATCAATATGGTGAGCTCCTGGGAGCAGGGGACCACCAGGTTGCCTAAGGAGGGGTGAACCGGCCCAGGTCAGAAACGGAGCAGGTCAAAACTCCTGAGGTGATCAGTAGTGGGATCACATCTGTGAATAGCCAGCCTGGCAACATAGTGAGACTCTGTCTCTTAAAAACCAAACAAACAAACAAAAACAAACAAACAGCAGGGCGCAGTGGCTCACGCCTGTAATCTGAGCATTTTGGGAGACCGAGGCAGGCAGATCACCTGAGGTCAGGAGCTCGAGACCAGCCTGGCCAACATGGTGAAACCCTGTCTTTATATTTAAACAAACAAACAAACAAACAAATAAACAAATAAAACTTAAAGCTTAAATTCTAGTATAAAAGACAAGTAGCAAACAAATATATAAAGAAATAAAATCATTTTAGATAGTAATATGTGCTATGAATATAACAAATGAATGTGACAGTAATGGGGATGTAAATGAAGGAGCAACTTTTGATAGTGCAATCAAAGAAGGCCCTTTTGGGGATATAGCAATATAAATTAAGTAATATTATACATTATATTAACCTGTTTTTATCATTTTAAAATGTATTAAAGCGGCTGGGTGCAGTGGCTCACGCCTGTAATCCAAGCACTTTGAAGGCCAAGGCGAGCAGATCACCTGAGGTAGGGAGTTCAAGACTAGCCTGATAAACATGGTGAAACCCCTTCTTAATTAAAAAAAAAAGTATAAAAGTGCTAACGCCCTTTTCAGTCTTAGCCCAGCTGCACCCAGGTGAATAAAAATAAATAAATAAAGATAAATAAAAATGTATAAAAGCTGGCCGGGGAGAGATCCAAGATGGCCGATTAGCAGCAGCTCAGGATTATAGCTCCCAGTGAAAGTGCAGAGAGCTAGTGGACACCACACTTTCAGACGAATTTTTGTTGCCCATTCCCGGCAGAGGAGCCCCACGGGTCGCCAGCGTGACTCTTTTGGCTGGTGTGGCGCTTCTCGGTGCGGAGTATACGGGACGGGCTCGGGTGGTCCCATCCCCACAAGGAGAACAGCAATTGGAAGCACTGAGGACTGAGAGTTTCACAGCAAGCACAGCCAAACTGGGAAGGTCCAGCTCTGTAGGGAACAGACGTCTGCCAAAGGAAAACTAAGAAACAGAAAAAACTTCATCACCAGGCAGAGAGAGAGCCAAGATGGCCGCCTAGCAGCAGCTCAGGATTGTAGCTCCCAGTGAAAGGGCAGAGAGCAAGTGGACACCGCAATTTCAGATGAATTTTTGTTGCCCACAGACTGGGAGATTCCTGGCAGAGGAGCCACACGGGTTCCCAGCGTGACTCTTTTGGCCAGCGCAGCTGTTTTGCCAGTGCCCCGGCGCGGCGCTTCTCAGTGCGGAGTGTACGGGACTGGGTGCCCTTTTAGTCAGGCTCAGCTTGTCCCATCCCCGCAAGAACAGCAACTGGAAGCGCTGAGGACTGAGAGTTTCACAGCAAGCACAGCTGAACCCAGGAAGCCCTAGCTCTGTGGGGAAGGGGCGTCCGCTGAAGGAAAACTAAGAAACAGAAAAAACTTCATCACCAACAAGCCGGACATCCGCTCAGAGACCCAATCTGAAAGTCGGCAATTACAAAGACCACAGGTGGATAAATCCACAAAAATGGGAAGAAACCAGGGTAAAAAGGCTGAGAACACCCGAAATCAGAATGCCTCTCCTCCTACAGGGGATCACAGCTCCTCATTAGAAAGGGAACAAGGCCTGACGCAGATTGAATGTGATGAACTGACAGAATCAGGCTTCAGAAGTTGAAGAATAAGAAACTTCTGTGAGCTAAAAGAACATGTTCTAACCCAATGCAAAGAAACTAAGAACCTTGAAAGAAGATTTAATGAAATGCTAACGAGAATGGATAACTTAGAGAGGAATATAAGTGAATTGATGGAGCTGAAAAACACAACACGAGAACTTC
>CAUYQU010074885.1:0-55710 GCA_963574635.1 Cheracebus regulus
CTCCCTCAGACCCAGGGGTCCAGGCCCCATCCCCTCCTCCCTCAGACCCGGGAGTCCAGACCCCAGCCCCTCCTCCCTCAGACCCAGGGGTCCAGTCCCCAGCCCCTCCTCCCTCAGACCCAGGAGTCCAGACCCCAGCCCCTCCTCCCTGAGACCCAGGGGTCCAGACCCCAGCCCCTCCTCCCTCAGACCCCCGAGTTCAGACCCCGGCCCCTCCTCCCTCAGACTCAGGAGTCCAGGCCCAGCCTCTCCTCCCTCAGACCCAGGAGTCCAGGCCCCAGTACTTCCTCTCTCAGACCCAGAGTCCAGGCCCCAGCCCCTCCTCCCTGAGACCCAGGGGTCCAGACCCCAGCCCCTCCTCCCTCAGACCCAGGAGTCCAGGCCCAGCCCCTCCTCCCTCAGACCCGGAGTCCTGCCTGAGCTCTCTGCCTCATCCTGCCCCCAGGTGTTTGCCACCTGGTCCTGGTCGTGCTCAGCCTGTGGCCAGATACAGCTGTTGCCCCTGGGCCACCACCTGGCCCCCCTCGAGCTTCCCCAGACCCTCGGGCAGAGCTGGACAGCACCGTGCTCCTGACCCGCTCCCTCCTGGCGGACACGCGGCAGCTGGCTGCACAGCTGGTAGGAGAGGCTGGGCTGGGGCCAGCACAGGAGTGAGAGGCAGAGAGGAACGGAGAGGGGTCTGCGGGCGGGCCACCTGGAGGGGTTCTGGGCTCTCAGGTGGCAGAGTCAGGGAGGGGACGAGTGTTGGGCCTGGCGTGGGGGGTAGAGGGAGCCTGGAGGCTGGGCTTTTTTTTCCTCACAGCTTTTTTTCCCCACCAGAGGGACAAATTCCCAGCTGACGGAGACCACAACCTGGATTCCCTGCCCACCCTGGCCATGAGCGCGGGGGCGCTGGGAGCACTGCAGGTAAGGGCGGGAGTGCGTGGGGCCAAGGCAAGGCGAGAGGCAGGCGATGACGGGGGCGGGAGGATGGGGCCACAGCGGTCACGGTGATGTTCTCTGTCCCCAGCTCCCGGGTGTGCTGACGAGGCTGCGAGCGGACCTGCTGTCCTACCTGCGGCATGTGCAGTGGCTGCGCCGGGCAGGTGGCTCTTCCTTGAAGACCCTGGAGCCCGAGCTGGGCACCCTGCAGGCCCGGCTGGACCGGCTGCTGCGCCGGCTGCAGCTCCTGGTATGTCCTGGCTCCAAGACCTGACACCCCAGACCCCAGCCCCTGGTGCCAAGAACCTGTGGCCTGAGTCCTTGAAGCCTGAGACCCCAGGCCTCAGTCAACACCCCTGCTCTGAGATCCTGACCCTGCATCCCCAAAATCCTGTGCCCCTGAGACCTTGAGGCCCTAGGCCTCCAAATCCTCCCCAGACACTCCAAATCCTCACCCCAAGACCCTGAGACTCCATCATCCATGACCTCAAAGTCCCAAAATCCCAGCCCCTAAGACCCAATACCCCACCCTGAAGCCCAGAGAGTTGAGAATTCAAATCCTCACCTCAAGACTTGGAGACCCTGGCCCCATGACACTGAAAACCATGGACCTGGCCAGGCGCTGTGGCTCGCGCCTGTAATCCCAGCACTTTGGGAGACCGAGGCAGGTTTTTCGCCTGAGGTCAAGAGTTCGAGACCAGCCAGACCAACATGGCGAAACCCCATCTCTACTAAAAATACAAAATTAGCTGGGTGTGGTGGTGGGCACCTGTAATCCTAGCTACTCCAGAGACTGAGGCAGGAGAATCCCTTGAACCCAGGAGGTGGAAGTTGCAGTGAGCTGAGATCGTGCCATTACACTTCAGCCTGGGCAACAAGAGTGAAACTCCGTCTCAAAAGAAACCAAAAATCTAACAACAACAGAAAAGAAAATCATGGGCCTCCAGACCCTGAGACCCAGGCTCCAGCCCTGAGATCCTGACACCTTAAAGACCCCAGATCCAGACCCTAAGACACAAGACCCTGACCCAAAGCCAGCCTTGGGTGCCTGGCTCTACAACCCAAGATCTCAAGGACCTAGACCCCAAGCCCTGAGGCCCTATGTCTGACTCCCAAGATCCAAAACCCTGAGGCCTCAGATCCTGAGCCTGCGCCTGTACGACCCCAAGACCCTCACTTCCAAAGCCAGGCGCAAGGCCCTGAGACCAGAAGACTTCAAACCCTGGTTTCCAACTCCAAAGAACTTAGATCTCAAATTCCACCTTCTAGCTCTGAGACTCCAGCCCTCACCCATGAGTTCCTGAACTTGAACCCAGAGCCCCCCCTGACCCTAGACTTGAGCCCCCAAACCCCAGACACTATCTCTAAAACCCCAGTTCTGGCCGGGTGCAGTGGCTCACTCCTTAATCCCAAGGTGGGAGGCCAAGGCAGAAGGAGCTCTTGAGGCCATGAGTTTGAGACTGCCGGGGCAATATAGCAAGACCCTGTCTCTTAAATTGTTTAAAAAACAACACCAACGACAAGAACCCAGCTTGGTTGAGATTCCAGCCCTGGCAACGAGGACAGCCCTGGCCCTTTCCCTCACCCAGAATCAAGACGCCCACCCCGGCCCCCACACTTAGCTCTCAAAGCCCATCCGGACCCCAGCCTCAGTTTTCTCAACCGCACACCCTGAAGAGCCCTCAGCCTAAACCCTTCAACCCACACACCACAGGCCCCCTGGGAACGTGCAGCCTGGACTTCCCGCACCCCGATTCAGTGGACGCTCCACATAGCCCCTGCCCTGCACTCTCTCCCTGTCGCCCACCTTCTCTCTTCTCCCCACAGATGTCCCGCCTGGCCCTGCCACAGCCGCCCCCAGACCCGCCGGCGCCCCCACTGGCCCCCCCTTCCTCAGCCTGGGGAGCCATCAGGGCCGCCCACGCCATCCTGGGGGGGTTGCACCTGACACTCGACTGGGCTGTGCGGGGGCTGCTGTTGCTGAAGACCCGGCTGTGACCCGGGGCCCAGAGCCACCACCGTCCTTCCAAAGCCAGATCTTATTTATTTATTTATTTCAGTACTGGGGACCTGACAGCCAGGTAATCCCCCGCCATTATCTCCCCCTAGTTAGAGACAGTCCTTCCATGAGACCTGGGGGGCATCTGTGCCTTATTTATGCTTATTTATTTCGGGGGGGATGGGAGGCAGGTGGACTCCTGGGTCCCGAAGGAGGAGGGAACTGGGGTCCCCGATTCTTGGGTCTCCAAGAAGTCTGTCCACAGACTTCTGCCCTGGCTCCTGCCCCTCTAGGCCTGGGCAGGAATATATATTATTTATTTAAACAATTACTTTTCATGTTGGGGTAAGGGGAGGGGAAGGGATGCCTGGGTTTTTGTACAAAAATGTGAGAAACCTTTGTGAGACAGAGAACAGGGAATTAAATTTGTCATACATATCCACTCGAGGGTGATTTGTGTGGGAGCGGAGGCCGGATGCTGGGGTCCCTGGGGCGTGGCAGGTGGAGGTGGGTGTGCAGGGCAGGGGCGGGGAGACAATGGGTCCCCCAGACAGCTCTGTGGAGGCAGCGTCTGAGCCTCACCCAGGCCCCCGGACTTCAGAGGTCTTTTTGTTAGGATTACAGGGGTGACCTACCATGCCCAGCCTCTGTTGGCCAGGCTGGAATGCAATGGGGCAATTTGAGCTCAGTGCAAACTCTGCCTCCTAAGCTCAAGCAATTCTCCCATCTCAGCCTCCCGAATGGCTGAGATCACAGGCATCCGCCACAACACCCGGCTAATTTATTCTATTTTATTTTGTATTTTTAGTAGAGACAGGATTTCACCACATTGGCCAGGCTGGTTTAACTCCTGACCTCAGGTGATCCTCCTGCCTCGGCCTCCTAAAGTGCTGGGATTACAGGTCTGAGCCACCACACCCAACCCATAGGTCTTCGATAAATATTTAATGGAAGGTTCTAGAAGGTCACCGTGATTAACAGTATCCATGTTGGACAAAGCCGCAAGCTCAAGATGGTTCACTGTGGCTGTGTTCACCATAGCAAACTGGAAACAATCTAGACGTCCACCAGTGAGGGCTAAGCCTCAAGGTGCATCTGCAGGTGGAATTCCAGCCAGTCGCCCGGAGCATGGGCCATCGTTCAGGGAAGCTAGGGAGAGAGGCCTGCTTTGGACACAGAAAGATGTCCTGACATTGGCTGGGCACGGGGGCTCACACCTGTAGTCCTGGCACCTTTGGGAGGACAAAGCAGGTGGATCACTTAAGTGCAAGACTTCGAGACCAGCCTGGGAGACTTGGCAAAACCTCGTCTCAGAAAAGAAAAAGCGATGTCCTGACACGAAACAGCAGGCTACAAAACCACTGCATGGTGCCATCCAATTCTGTGTTTTTCTTTCTACATATGGATTTTTTAAAAAAATCCTAAAGGGGGACGGGCGCAGTGGCTCACGCCTGTAATTCCAGCACTTTGGGGAGCCCAGGCGGGCGGATCACAAGGTCAGGAGTTCAAGACCAGCCTGACTGACATAGTGAAACCCTGTCTCTACTAAAATACAAAAAAAATTAGATGGGTGTGGTGGTGCGTGCCTGTAATCCCAGCTACTCAGGAGACTGACGCAGGAGAACCGCTTGATCCTGGGAAGCGGAGGTTGTGGTCAGCCGAGATTGCACCACTGCACTCAGCCTGGGCGACAGAGCGAGACTCCATCTCAAAAAAAAAAAAAAAAAAAATCCTAAGGGGAAATACGCCAAAACGTTGACAATGACTGTCTCTGGGTCAAAGGACAGAGGTGGGATTGTGGGTGACGTTTAATGTTTATGATTGCCTGTATTTTTCAGAATTTCTGCCATTACTGTGTATTTTGCATGACACATTTTAAAAATAATAAACACTATTTTTAGAATAACAGAATATCAGCCTCCTCCCCTCCAAACATGAGCCCTCAGGAGGGGACAAAGTTGATAATTGGGCCTCTCAGGGCTGGGCACTCATTGTGGGCTCTTTACTGACACAATTCTGCTGGAGCCTTCACTATGCCATGTTTCACAGGCGAGGGAAACTGGGGCTCAGGCAAGGGGTAGGGACTCTGTTGCTCAAAGTCACACAGCTAGGGAGAAGTGGATCTGGAATTCCGCACCGCGTCCGGCTCATTCCCACAGCTCTCTGTGCAGGTCGGTGTTGAGGACCCCTTGCCACAGGCACACATGTGAGATTTGGAAAAGCAGGTTCAGTAAGAATTTGGGTCTTACCCAGGGCCTAGAGAAGGGTCAATGGCAGAGTAGGGACTATGATCACACCCTTTGGCTGGGCGCGGTGGCTCACGCCTCTGATCCTGGCACTTTGGGAGGCCGAGGTGGGTGGATCACCTGAGGTCAGGAGTTCAAGACCAGCCTGGCCATCATAGTGAAACTCCATCTTTAAAAAAACAACGCTTTAGATAACTGTCCCTTTACAATCAGCAGGCAGACTCCCAGTGGCCCTGTGTTGTCACTAGTTTGGGTCTGGGGTGGGGGTGCCCAGCCCTGGGCCCGGAGTTTCAATTCACGCATCTTGGCCCTCAAGACTGAAGCCTTCATCCCTGGAGGAGAAGGGAGCCCAGGGTCCCGGAGAGTTCCGGGAACAGTCCCCTGTGTGTCCATGAGGTCACAAAGCCCTTCCACCGAGGCTCCTCCCACAGGCCCCTGCTGTCCACCCTGCCAGGGCCGTGGTCGAGGCCCAAGTCTCCCAGCCCAGGGCATCTCCATGCTCTGTAACGCTGAGCTCCAGGCACCAGTGTAGCCCCAGGGGCCAAGGCTGGTGGACCAGGGCTGGGAGGCCTGCACGCCTGGATCCCGGGTCCCTAAACCAGTACCTATCCACCACAGCCACCATGATCCGGCTTCGAAACAGGAGGCGCCCTGAGCCGCTCCAGGGCACCCCAAAGTGGGTCCCCATTCTGGGGGAGCTGCAAAAGACCCTCCAGAAGGGCGAGTACCTGCCCCTGCGTCCGATGCCCATGTTCGAGAGTAACTTTGTTCAGGTCCCCAGCTCCCAGGGCCCTGGGGCTGAGAGGGGAGGCGAGGCTGCCTGGGCGGGGGAATGTTGAGAGGCACTGGGATTTGGCAGTCCCAAGGTGGGGGGCAGTCAGGAGGGAGGCTCAGGCTGGGGGTGCTGGAGGAAGGAGTGGTCCCAGCCCCTCTCCCTGGCTGCCCAGGTAACCAGTCGAGGGGGCCCGGTGTTCGTGAGTCACAGAACCAACCGGCTGACCATGGGTGCGGCCACCTCCCTGCCAGGCCTGCTGGTGCCTGACATCCTGCTTATCGGCCAGCCTGCTGAGGGCAGGGACTGCTCGGGCCTCGTGCTGACCAGGTGCTGCCTCCCCCAGCCCCTTGGCCACCCCGTCCACCCCTCCTGCTCTAGACACTCCCCTCCTGCTCTTCCCAGGATGATCCCCCTGGACCTCACCCACCTCTACGTCCATGACCCCTCCTCCTGGTGCCTGAAGCTGCGCCTGGTCTCAGGCCACCACTACTACCTGGCGCTGGATGCCCCTGACAATGAGGCGGGCTTCCTGTTCGACCGCTGGATCCACCTCAGCTACCTGCTTCGGAAGCCAGCTTTCACCTGGGCCCCCAGGACCGTGCGTCCGGCCCGCCTGGATGCGCCCCTCGCCGAAGCGCCCGCCTCCACCTGGCACCTGCAGGTGGGGCCCCAGCTTCACCGACCAGGCATGGCAGCCCGGGAACACATCGGCCAGATCCAGAGGGGACTGGGAGCAAGAGCCCAAAGTCTAGGCTGAGGACCTGGACGGCTGATTTAAGGGAGGAGGGCTGGGGGCCTGGACTCCTGATTTGAGGGAGGATGAGCTAGTGGCCTGGACTCCTGGGTGCAAGGTGGGGGGCTGGGGAGTCTGGACTCCTGGGTCTGAGGGAGGAGGGCTGGGGGCCTGGACTCTTGGGTCTGAGGGAGCACGGGCTGCAACGCTGGGTCCTGGGAGCAGGGGGCTAGGCCCCCGGGTGGGTTATGGAGATGTGGAAAGCGGCCCCTCCTGACTCCCGTCTCTGCAGGACCCGTCAGTCAGCAGACAAGCAGGTGAGCAGGCGCTGCGGTTCTTCAGGACCTCGGGGTGTGGGGGTCTCCCCAGGCGGGGGCGGAGCCGCACCATTTGGTTCTTCCTGCCCCCACCCCTGCAGGGCCCTCCACGAGCTCCTGGGGCAGGTCCTTGCGACCTCCCCTGGGGTCTCTGACCCAGAACGTCTCCTCTCTTTCCAGCCAGGGTTGCCACACACACCTTTCCTTACAAGACGGTGGCCGCTCAGAGACAGAGGAAGGCTGAGGTGAGCTGGCGTGGCGGGCGGAGGGTGCGGGCTGAGGGCCGCCCTGTGTAACGACCTCCCCACCCGCACCAGCCGCTCAAGCGCAGCTTCAAGTCTCAGGCCGTGGGCGACTCCGTGCCCCTCATCTGGTCGCAGCTGGAGCATGCCAGGAAGAAACCTGCAGAAAAGAAGTGGGTGTGGGTCTTGTTGTAGTGGGTGGGAGAAGGAGGGAGACCCTGTCCAGACGCCACCTACGTCCGCAGTATTGCTCCTGCAGGTCCCACCCAGACCCCCGTCCTGAGAGATCTCACACCCAAACCCGCTTTTCTGGTAAGATCAACCCACCCTATCCCCGCCACACTGTGTGGTCTTGTCCCTGCCCCAAAGGGCTCAGACTGCTCCCCCCACCAGAGATGACGAGCATCACCATCCGGACCATCTTCAGCATGTTTTCCAGCACCACCAGCCAGACACAGTCTGCTGCGAAGGCCAGCCTTATACCCGGGGCGGGGCCCAGGCCCCAGGTCTGAGGGAGGAGGCGCTGGGCCTGGACCGCTGAGTCCTGCACAGTGAGCACCAGGAGGGCAGCCTGGGAGTGTGGCCTTGGCATCACGTGTCTGAGGCCTTTGAGCGGGTGCTGTGAAGAAGTCAGCCACTGGTGGTTGGTCTCCAGGCTGTGAGGGTGACCCGTGGGATCGGGAGAGCTGTGGGGGCCAGGCGGCCGTCGAGAGCCCTAACCTCTGCCTGCGCCTTCGGTGCTGCTACCGCGATGGGGTCTGCCACCACCAGCGTCCGGACGGTGAGGGCCCAGGTCCCAGCTCCCTGGGGGGTGGGTCTGGCATAGGATTCCCGGGTCTTAACCCCGCCTCCCTTGTCCAGAAAACATGCGGAGGAAGCACGTGTGGGCGCTGGGCTGGATGTGCGGCGGCCTCCTCTTCCTGAGCTGTAGCATCTGGTTGTTCTGGTGAGTGGGCCTGGGCTGGGGTGCGCGCCTGCATCCCCAGGGAGCCGGGGGAGCTGGGGGAGCTGAGCGGTTCGCTCTCTGCAGGTGGGCCAGGCGCCGGGACCTGCTGCACACGCCCAGGTTCCTGGCGGGTAAGTGCGACCTGTCCCAGAAAGTCTCGCTGCTTTCCAAGGAACGAGGGAGCAAGAGGACGTCCGCCGGCCGAATGCCGGTGTCCATGGCCAAAGACAGCAAGGACGCGGAGCGGGGCACCGAGGGGGAAGGGACAGAGACGGAGGGCATGGAAGACGAAGATTAGGAGTGTTCCCAGGGGAGTGCTCAATACAGATGTGGTGTGCAGATGCGTGGTCTCTTCTCTGAGAGCCGTGGGGAGCAGAGGCACCGTGCACACAGAGGCAGGGGTACGGGGGGGGGGGGGGGCCCTGCGGGGGGCTTGGGGATGGGAGCTCAGGGGGCCCAGGCTGTGGCCATGGGGGTAAGAGCTGAGGGGGACCCTGGATTGAGAGAGGTCTGGGAGGTAAGTGGGGGGATCTGAGCTGAAGGAGAGCTGGGCTCATGGGGGTGTCCTGGGCTGTGCACACGGGGGCCCTGGATTGGTGGGGCAGAGGTGTGCGAGCGCTGGAAGGAGGTTCTGAAATGGGGTGAGCGGGGGCATGTGGGGGTGGTAGGGAGGGGCATGGCACAGCTGGGGAAACATCGCCTCAGTCTCCTTCCACATGAAGTGCCCCTGCCCCCAGCCTGGATGCACCTAGATGACCATGGGCTGCTCTCCACCAATAACTGAGCTTGGCGAGGCAAGGGTCGGGGGTTCCAGGTACAGGGTGCCTTCTTGAAGGGCAGGGGCCTCCCCCATGGACAACAAAGCCAGCTCCCAGCTCCTAGTGGTCAGGGGCAGTTTTCCTGGAGGTACGCTACGGTCCAGAACGAACCCTCCCCGTCCCTCCATCTCCCTGCGCCAAGTCACCCTTCAAAAGTGTTTCCCAATAAATATCTCACAAGTCCAGTTTGCCTCTGCGTCTGCTTGTCAGAGAATCCACCCACCCAGGGAGGTCTGAGTAGAGTAGAGGGGTCTGGGCTGAGAGCCTTGCCCCCGCCCCCTCCCCGGTCCCCTCTGAGAAGGGGCAGCATAGCCCTGGGCTCCCGGGCTCCCCAGGGCAGGGGCAGCCTCACCTCGGCTGTGGCCAGGCCCGCCGTGGCCCTAGAAGGAAGGCTACCTGGTCTCCATTCCCACCCCAGCAGGTCGCTCTCCGAGACAGACAGGCAGTGCTGAGGCGAATCTGTTTTTTATCCAGGTGAGGCGGGAGGGGTCAGGGAGCGTCCTGCTGGGCCCCAATGTAGGGCAGCTGCACATCTGGTCCCGACAGCTGGGGCCGAGGGGTTGCTGCGGAGGGAGGGTGGAGTGAGTGACTGCTCAGGAACCCCTCCCGTCCCTGTGTTCTGGGCGCACCACCCCTTCCACCCGCCCTTGCCCCTCACACACTTGCTCCTTCGTCCCTGCAGGCCCTTATTTGCTGAGTGTGTGCATAAGTGTGTGAATGTGTGTGTGCCTTTTACCCATGGGAATCCATGGGTAGAAGACAGGGAATGTGAGCCAGGGACAGGCAGAGGGGGAGACGCAGAAGGAGAGAGGGGGAGACACGGAGATGCAGGAGGGGAAAGACAGAGGCACAGCGACAAAGAGAGACCTGGGAGACCCAGACCCAGGGACAAAGAGGGGAGAGGGAGACAAGCAGACGCAGAGAAGACAGAAGGAGGCCGGGCACAGTGGCCCTCATTTCGGACCCTCACTTCAGCACTTTGGCTGCAGGCAGGAGGATCACTTGAGCCCAGGAGTTTGACACCAGCCTGGGTAACATAGGGAGACCCCATCTCTGGTACCTGTAGCCCCAGCTCCTTGGGAGGCTGAGGAGGGAGGATGGCTTGAGCCCAGGAGATCGAGGCTGCAGTGAGCCACGATTGCACCACTGCACTCCAGCCTGGACGACAGAGCGATGCGGATGGCTCTGCCCTGCTACTCATGGTGGTCTCGGAGGTTGTGGGGGCCACCAGAGCTAGAATCCGTATGTCCCTCTGCTAAAACGCAGGTTCTCTGTCCTTCACGTGCCAGAGACTCACTCTTCCCAGTAAGGGGGAGTCCTGGGCTTGAACAGGCCCATTTTCCTTGTAAGGGGGGCCTACATTCAAGTCAGTGTGGTGTGAGTCTTTGGTGGAGCCTCCAAGAGTGGAGGCCTGTGCAGCTGTGTTAGACGTTTAAGCTACGTAAAGGATCTTCTTTTGATTTTTTTGAGATGGAGTCTCGCTCTGTAGCCCAGGCTGGAGTGCAGTGGTGTGGTCTTGGTTCCCTGCAATTTCCGTCTCCCAGGTCCAGGTGATTCTCCTGCCTCCGCCTCCCGAGTAACTGGGATTATAGGTGTCCGCCACCATGCCCAGTTAAATCTTGTATTTTTAGTAGAGATGGGATTTTGCCATGTTTGCCTGATTGGTCTCGAATTCCTGACCTCAGGTTATCCACCTGCCTCAGCCTCCCAAAGTGCTGGGATTACCACTGTGCCTGGCCTCATAAAGGATTTTCTTTTTTTTCTTCCTTTTTTTTTTTTTTTTTTTTTTGAGATGGGGTCTCGTTCCATCGCCCAGTGGCGTGATCTTGGCTCACTGCAGCCTCTGCCTCCCAGGTTCAAGCAATTCTCCCACCTCGGTCTCCCAAAGTGCTGGGATTACGGGCGTGAGCCACTGTGCTCAGCCAGGATTTTCAAAGGTGAGAGTAACTGCAGGTGCTTACTGTTGCATTCCATGCCAAGCTCCACATCAGCTCACACTTCACCTGAGCAAGCGATTGTTCATGCTCTTTTACCCCAGCCCCTGTACTGAACCACGGCACGCAGAGCATGATTGGGGCGACTATTTCCTCAAATCTCACTAAGAATAATATATAACTGGTAACATTCTGGATGCATGGAAGAAAAGTTAATTATTTACTTACATAGAATGTCCTAGGATAGGAAGGTTTAATTCTTTTACCAAATCCCTATTTGAGAGATGGATTCAGTCACCCATCCATCCATATTCCAATAAATGCATTCATCCACTCGTCTGTGTACATATCAATCAGCCCCAGCGATCCATCCAACCTCCCATTCACTCATCTACCTATCCAGAGCATGTGCAGAAGCTGGGCAAACCTCGACTGTCTATGGATGGTCCTATGGACCAGCCAGTGCCCCTGCCCCAAGGAGTTCCCAGGTGTAACCGCAAGGTAAGGTGCCCTGGGGTGGTGACACAGGCACCCTTATTCCTTTTGTTCACTAGGAGTCTCTGAGGCCTCCAGCACCATGCTGCATGGTGAGGCCGAGGACACAGAGAAATATCAGGCAAGGCTCCCTCCCCAGCCATATCCATTCATGATTCATCCACCAATCTACCACCGACCCACATCTATCCACTAAACAACCCATCCATCCATCAATTCAACCACATCTCTGCATCAACCAACCCATTCATTCACCCATCCACTCACCCACCCATCTACCCATCCACCCACCCACCCATCTATCCTTTCACCCATCCATCTATCCAACAATTCATCCACCCATCCACCCATACATTTACCCATCCACTCCCCCACCCATCTACGCATTCACCCATCCATCCACCCATCCATCTACCCATCCACCCATCCACCCATCTACCCATTCAACCATCCATCCACCCATCCATCCATCCAACAATTCATCCATCCATCCACCCATCCATCTTCCCATCCACCCACCCACCCACCCATCCACCTACCCAACTAACCATTCACCCATCCATCCACCCATCCATCTACCCATCCACCCACCCACCCATCTATCCTTCCACCCATCCATCCACCCATCCATCTATCCATTCACCCATCGATCCATCCATCCATCCAACAATTCATCCATCCATCCACCCATCCATCTACCCATCCACCCATCCACCCATCTACCCATTCACCCATCCATCCACCCACCCATCTATCCTTTCACCCATCCATCCGACAATTCAACCACCCATTCACCCATCCATCCATCAAACAATTCATCCATCCATCCACCCATCCATCCACCCACCCATCCATCTATCCATTCACCCATCCATCCATCAAACAATTCATCCATCCATCCACCCATCTACCCATCCACCCACCCATCTACCCATTCACCCATCCATCCACCTATCCATCTACCCATCCACCCATCCAGCCATCCATTCTTCCATCCATTCATCCATCCATCCTTCCATCTCCGTACCCAACCACCAACCTTTCCTGATTTCACTCTTTTCGCTGGGCAATGCTAGGAACAAGGGCACCAGGAATCTAGGTCCTACCCTCAAGGCACTCCCCACCAGGTGGGAGAGACAGTACCAACACAGACCCAGCAGACGGCCATACACGCAGCAAGAGGAGTCACTCAGACAATATGAAGATCCAGAGAAGGCCAAAGAAATTGAGTTGGATCTTAAGCAGGTGAGAAGTTTTCTGGGTGGAGTGGAGACAGCCAAGGGCACTCCTGGTATAGAGAAGAGCAGGAACAGGGACCAACTGGCCATCTGTGGACTGAGAGACATCATTACTGCGGAGAGACAGGAGAAATGGGGACAAAATGTGGGGGCTCCACAGCCCAGTGAGTGCTTCAGTTTAACCAAAGGTGAAGAGGGAGCCACAGCAGGTCTTTGAGCAGAGGCAGCAAGCTGGAGAGGTGTGTTTAGGAAAGAGATAGAAGGTAGAGGGGAAAGGGGCGTGAACGCGTGGTGGCTTCACTTCTTCTGCCTCGGTTGGTCTTTCTTACTCCTCCTCTCCTAGGACTATAGGTCAGGAGAATCCCAGATCCTCCACCTCCGTGTTGTGTGGCTTTGGGCAAAAGTGGCGCCTTTCTGTGCTTTAGTTGCCTCCACTGAAGAATGGAGATGGTAACAGCAGTGATCTCAGAGACCCAGTTACATCAAGAAGATTAAACAGGGACTGGGCCGGGCTGGATGGCTCACACCTGTAATCCCAGCACTTTGGGAGGCCAAGGAGAGCAGATCCCATGAGCTCAGGAGTTTCAGACTAGCCTGGCCAACATGGGAAAACCCCGTCTCTATGAAAAATACAAAAATTAGCCCGGTAAGGTGGTGCACACCTGTAGTCCGAGCTACTTGGGAGGCTGAGGTGGGAGGATTGCTTGAGCCTAGGGGGTCGAGGCTGTGGTGAGCCAAAATCATGCCACTGCTCTCCAGCCTGGGTGACAGTGAGAGACCCTGTCTCAAAACAACCCCAAACGACAACAGCAACAAAACCAAACCAAAAAGAAACCAAAAAAAAAGGAGGGGGGCCTGGTGCACCTGGAGGCTGGGGCGAGTGTGGATCTCCCCGTGGGGGGCCTGTGACTCGGCCCCCACACTTCCCACCTCACCTCCAGGGCAGGGTCTCCCAGCCTCCCCCACGTCTGCACCTGTGCCTGCTGTCTGCGGTTCTCGGCCAGTCTCCCCATCCGGTCTCTACCGGGCCCTGGACTCTACCTACCCAAGGCCGCTGCCCGCCTGTCTCCATTCCCCACGACCCTCCCTCGGGCCCTCCGTCTCCCCCGCCGCCCGGCCCGCCTGCCCCTCACCTGGGCCTCACTCGCTGCCCGCGCCCGCCACCCCGGGCCCGGCCTCGAGCGTGGCAAGCTGCAGGCGCACGCGGCGGGAGCCGGCGGCGGGCGGCGGGGGCGCGTGGGTGGCTCGGCGCGCTCTCCGGGAGCCGGGCGTGGGGCGCGGGCCGGCGGCGGCGGGCGCCGACCAGCGGCGGGAGAGCTTGCGCGCCAGGCGGGCGAGCGCCGAGGGCCGCAGGCCGTAATCGCGCTCCAGCTCCTGGCGCGAGATCTCGATGTTGCCCGTGTACCAGAGGATCCAGCCCAGCAGGCTCAGGAACACCAGCAGCGCGCCCGAGTAGATGAGCAGGTCCCCGAAGTCACGGCCGCGCACCTGCAGCTGCGCGAACACGCCGGTCAGCAGCGCCGCCATGCCCGCCACGTCCAGCGCCACGGCCAACAGCAGCGCCATCCGGCAGCGGCCCAGGCCGGTCGCGGGTGCGGGCGCGGCTGCCGGCGCGGACGTGGGTGCACTCGGCGGGGGCCCCTGCGAGGCGCACACCGCTGGCGCCGCCGCCATGGCCCTGTACCGCTGCCGCTGGCGCCGGGTGAGAGCGTTCCGGGGTGCGGCCCGGCCCGGGGCGGGGTCAGGGGACGGCGCCAGGTGTGCCAAGTTCCCGCCTGGTCACCTGAGCTGGGCTGGGCGCGAACCGACCCGGCCGTGGTTTCCGGGCAGGGGCTGTTGCTCAGAGACCTGCGCTGGGGGTAGCCAGGCGCACAGCCACGGGGGCTCAGGGCCCGTGCCACCCAGGGAGGTCTCATATGGCCAAAAATCAGGGCATTTTAGTGGTGGCAGCGTGGGACCCTCGGAGCCGGGCGTGGCGTTGTTTCTGCTCAGTGTCCGCCTCCCGGAGCCTGTGCAGATCAGACAAGGCCCCTAGACCTCAAGGATATCTGGGACGCAAAAACCAGTAGTCGGGTGGTCTAAGGGGGGAAGCTTGGGGTGGGGGTTCTGAAGCTGAGTTTCCTTCACTCGGCGCGTGTCTTCTGGGGTCTCCTGTGTGCCCACGAATGACGCCAAGGTCACAAGGACGGACCCATCAGGTCCAGAGCGCACCCGTGGAGGAGGCTGGGCAAACCCCGACTGTCTATAGATAGTCCTATGGACCAGACGAGGGCCCTGCCCCAAGGAGTTCCCAGGCGGAACAGCAAGTTAAGGCGCCCAGGGGAGGTGACACACGCACCCTCATTCGTTTTGTTTAGTAGTAGTCTCTGAGGCGTCCCCAGCGCCATGCCGCGTGGGTGAGGCCGAGGACACAAATATCAGGCAAGGCTCCTGTCCTTTAGGGAGGCCCTGACAGCGGATCATAACCTCCCAGGGAGCTGATGGGGTGTGACAGGCACATTGCAGGCTGCAGGCACAGGTGGAGGGCAGGGAAGAGGACCGGCGAATCTGTGGAATCCCTAAAGGGAGCCAAGAGCAGCCACATGCAAATCTCCCTCCCTCCAAATAACTCTCCCTTGGAGCGCATCGCGCTCCCCTAGGGTGGCAGTCTGCGAGAAGTTTCCCTGTAGGTTCTCCCCAGGCTCGAAAAGTTTGAGTTTATTTAAAGAAAACCCTGGGGAGGGCGAACTGCAAGGGGGCTGCCGAGATTAGCCGAGGGATTCCGAATGAAGACGGAGTGTTTCCGAACAGGCAAACCTCTCCGAAGAGCGTTTCCGGATGGTTCCGAAAATACCCGAGCGGGCCTCGGCGCCTTCATCGGCCGTCACCGATTGGGCTTACGAAGACCGGAAATATCCAAAGGTGCCGGGGCTAGGATTACATAGTTCTCGCATTCACAAGTTCATTCATAAAACAAAAGTTTATTGAGCGTCCATCATATGCCAATCACACTGACAAACGCTGGGAGAGCAATACTGGAGAGACAACGGGGAGGAATGGGTCCTGGGACTTCTCGAATTGAGCCATTCGGAAATCCAGCCGGGGAGTTCCGAAAACTTCCGGACATGCTCTCGGTCCACTAAACAGAGTTCCGAATATTCCCGAGCGTTGAGCGTTTGGTCGGCGGAAGTAGCCGAACATCCTGGAGCCACCTCGGAGGCGGGGACCGACCATCCCCGTCGCGCCCGCCCAGAGAGGAAGCGGAAATGCGTATCCGACATTAAAGTCGTCGCCCCGCCCCTTGCCTGTCTCTTTCCGCCTTAGGTCGCCGCCACGAGAGGAGGTGAGCGTGCGCTCTTCGCCTGCCCTGCCTGGCCGCCATCTCGCGCCTGCCGCCCACTCTCTCAGCCCTCTGCCTGTTTTCTCCCCTTGCGCCTCAGGATTCCTTGGCGGATCCCCATCCCCGCCTCCTGAAGTCGCTGTGGATTCTCAAGTTATTTTCCCCTCATCTTCATTGCCCGCAGTTAGTCTCGGTTGTCTGAGTTCGGGCCCCCCGCCTTAGGTCACTCAGTCCCGCCTGTCAGTTCTAGGTCGCTGTCTGCCCTCAAGGGTCTCCTATTCACCCAGGTTCCCAGTCGCTCTTTTCCTTTGTTGTCCGAACGCGGCCTGTGGCCCAACCCCGGTTTAGCTCTCCGTGTCTGACGACTTCCACGTGCCTGTTTCCCCGCAGCCGCCGCCATGTCTGCGCATCTGCAATGGATGGTTGTGCGGAACTGCTCCAGTTTCCTGATCAAGAGGAACAAGCAGACCTACAGCACCGTAAGTGGGGCCTGGATGCGTGGCTTGTGCGGGAGGAGGGTCCTGGGTCCCTGCCTCTGGGTCTCCGTGTCTTCACGATGCCCTGTGC
Source organism: Cheracebus regulus (assembly GCA_963574635.1). Lineage (NCBI taxonomy): Eukaryota > Metazoa > Chordata > Mammalia > Primates > Pitheciidae > Cheracebus > Cheracebus regulus. Next base: position 16,551 of record CAUYQU010074885.1, read on the forward strand.
CGCCTCCTTCCCAGGAACCCAATAACTTGAAGGCCCGCAACTCCTTCCGCTACAACGGGCTGATTCACCGCAAGACTGTGGGCGTGGAGCCGGCAGCCGACGGCAAAGGTGTCGTGGTGGTCATGAAGCGGAGATCCGGTGAGTTTTAACTGGCTTGGGCGAGAGAGTGGACCCCTTCCTGGGGCAAGGAGCTGTGATTTTTTTACTGTCAGGCGGGAATAGTGACACTGCCGTCGCGGCGAGCATCCCTGGCGCCAGGATGTCGGCCTGGGAACCGACTTCCCTCTCTGCCGACTTGCCATCTCTGGGAGCCGCGCGGCTCTAGCCGTTGTCCTCACTTGTAAAGTGTTGAAAGGAAAAAGGACCTGAACTTCCCCTGTGGTTGTTGAGAGTTAAGGGACGGGGTTGCCGTTTTCACATGAAATCCTCAAAGCAAGTCAGGGTGGGGATGGAAGGCTTCATCCCACAGGTGGGAAAATTGAGGCACAACAGGGGAGGGGCCCTTGCTGCCACACACAGGAGGGGACACGCTGGCTTGGCCGCAGCCATTTGACTCCCGTTCTGCCTGTGTAGGTTGGAGGAGAGGTCTGCAGGACCCCGCCCCATACACTGTGCTGTTAGGCACAGGCCTTTTTGGGGGTTCCTTGAGTGAGTGTATGGGGGGGGTCTCTGATGGAGGAGTCCAGCTTCACATGTGTTCTTGGCGAGGGCTGTGTTTTGTTTTTTTAGAGTTTTTCTCAGGTCCCTGATTGGAACTGCTTCAGAGCCAAAGGCCCTTTCATTCAGTGGGAGCAACAAACGTAGCCTGCTGGCTAGTGGTCCTCGTGTCTCAGGGATGCACAGTCCAGGGAGCAGCCAGTTGCTTGCGCCTGGGGACCCCGTTCTGGGGCACCTTGAAAGCACTTGAATTGGCAAATAATGGGTGGCCCTTCCTAGAGTAAGGGACTGGATGGAGTGAGGGGTAAACTCTGCTCTGGGGTCAAGCCCCTCTCAGCTGATGAGCTGATGTTTAACCACTGCTGTGGTGATGGGCCTGGGCTTCTTGGGAAGCTGCTCATACCCATTACCAGAAGCACGGGCTCTGGCTGGACCTGGATCAGACCCTGACTGAAGCGGCAGCTTCCTGGCATGGGAAAGGGGTGTTTTCGTGGTGGACAGAATTGGGCTATGAGTGTGACAGAAGCTGTCTCCTCAGTACTCTGAGGATGTGTGAGCTTCTGTTAAATGGACAGGTGGGGAGACAGGTACCTGCCGGCCTGCCCAGGCATCCACCATGGGTGCAGGGTGCTCATCTTCTCAGTATGAGACTGTCCACACCTGTGAGGTGTCCTAAAGGTGCAGGTTAGGTCGACTGACCTAATCCCAGGACCTCCCTCACCCTCAACCAGGCCAGCGGAAGCCTGCCACCTCCTACGTGCGGACCACCATCAACAAGAACGCCCGCGCCACGCTCAGCAGTATCAGACACATGATCCGCAAGAACAAGTACCGGCCCGACCTGCGCATGGTCAGCCGGGGCTGGGGGGCTGGCCAGTGCTGTTGGGGGGGGGGGCTGGGGGGCTGGCCAGTGCTGTAGGGGAGGGCCTCCCACCTCTGGTTGCATATGGGCTGGAGAGGGATGGATTCTTGCTTTCAGCCTACTCCCCCGACCCCCAGCATGGGCCTAGGGGCAGTCTGGTGTGTGAGCTGAGCTTTGCTTTGCCCTCCCTGCCTCCTAGGCAGCTATCCGCAGGGCCAGCGCCATCCTGCGCAGCCAGAAGCCTGTGATGGTGAAGAGGAAGCGGACCCGCCCCACCAAGAGCTCCTGAGCCCCCTGCTCCCAAAGCAATAAAGCGTCAGCTGGCCTTCTCACCCGCCTCGACTGTGCCTCCCTTTTTGAAGAGCTCTGGGGAGCCCTGGCCTTGCGTGTTGTCATTCAGGCCATGTCATCAAAACACTGCATGTCAGCTTGTCCATCTGGAGGTGATGTGATGGCTGGCCATGCAGGAGGGGTGGGGTGGCTGCCTTGGCCCTGATGGGGGCGAGAGTCACTGCTTCACAGAAAAAGCTTGCTGACCTGTGATCGCGACCTGCTGTCCCATTGTGAGGTGGTCTGGAGAAGCCCAACTGGGGTTGTGGTTTCCATTCAGAAGAAGAAAGGCCTTTTCTAGCCCAGAAGGGTGTGGACTGAGGCCTGGACCCTGAGCTGCCCACAGCCCTGTTCTGAGCCCTGGTGCTACAGCAGGGTTTGAGGCCTTGTGGTGTTCCCAAGACCTAGAGGACAACAGGCGTGACGTGAGGAAGACCACTTCCACATCTAGGGAGTGGGCACAGCCACGCTAGGAGGGGATGGGCTTTGCTTGATGTGGCACCATCTCTGAGATGGGCAACTTGGTGAATGGTGGCTTATACCTGTAAGGGAGGTGGCAGCCCCAAGGTGCAGCAGCAGGCATTGAACAGCTGAGCATTGTCCCCCCACTCCCAGCCCTCCAGCTGTCCCCATCCCTCCCCAGTCTCTTTGAGCTGGCTCTTGTCACTCAGGTCTCAGCTCGTGGTGGCTCCTGGGCCACCCTTTCTAAAGTAGCTTCTCATTGCCCAGCCCTCCTGTTTCCTTCCTAGTGTTTATTACAGCTTTTGAGGCCAGGGGTTTGAGACCATCCTAGGCAAGATAGTGAGACACTACATAAACTTAGCTGGGTGTGGTGATGTGCCACTTGTGGTCCCAGCTACTCAGAGGTTGGGTAGAGGCTGAGGTGGGTGGAGCACCTGAGCCAGGAGCATGAGGGTACAGTGAGCCCCTGATCCCCCCCACTGCACTCCCCCCTGACTGCACTCCAGCCTGGACAACATCATGACAAAGGCTTGGATGGGGAGAGTCATGCTGTTGATTCCGACATGTTTCCTGGGCACCTACTGTCAGCCACTGCCAGAGACTTAAGGATCCAACATCCAGGGCACCCCTGATTCCTGCCATCCTGGGGGACCCGATTCAGAAGCCTCTACTCCCTGTCTGAGACCACCCGTGGCTGTCACTGAGGGTAAAAGGACTGTCTGGGTCTCGAGTTGCCAATGGTTGGGGTCATAGAGGGCTGGGAGCCCTGCCTTTTGGAGCAGACCCTTGCCCTCAAATGCTGCCCTTCTGACCTCAGTCCTGTCTGCTACAGCCCTACCCAGCTCGAAGGAGAGCAAATTTTGCCAACCCGTGTGCTGTAGATTACCATATCCCTGTCCTTCCCTCAGCTGGGTCTGTTGGATTGAGAGGGGTTGCCTTTATAACTAAGTGACTTGGTACGTGCTCAGGAGCTGCTACTGCCCCAGTCCCACTCTGAGGCCCACCTCTGGCTTGCCTCTCTCCGCTGGGATGCCAGCTTCATAAGGAGAGCTCACTGCTCACCTTCATAGAGGGCACCTCGTGAGGCCTCTCCCCTGGCACCTGCTTCAATTGTCTCCCACAGCACTAATGTCCAGCCGACAAGCTGGCAGGTTTATCTGTCACAGGTGCCTGAGGTTTTGATGTGGCTGCTGCTGGTCAGAAGGCCTTGTCCTTAACAGTCACCTTGCCTGCCCTGGAGCCTTGCCCCTCTAGGCCCCCCACCCCCATGGAATCCTGCTGGCTGCTTCCATTCCTAAGATAGGTATCTGAATCATCCCCTGTGTGGCCTCCCCTGGTCTCATCTATAACACGGCCTGGCTTAGTGGGACTCTGTTCCTGCAGGTGGCCAGCCCATCTTGGGTGGCTGGGCTGGACAGGCCACATCTGGTATCTGAGTGCTACTGGTGGTTAGGGTGGAGGAACCAGGAGAGGGCTGGAGGGAGGGAGATGGTCTCAGCCCCAGGGAACGGGGAGTCCAGTGATAAACCATCTCTCTCCTCTAGACCTCATCTTGGAGAGGGAGATGTTGGATGAGCCCATCGATTCAAGCTGTATTCACACAAGTCATGTCTCTGTTACTGTGGAAATTGGAAAACAGGTTAAACCAAAAACACGAGATTAAAAAAACAGGCAGGCAAGCTCATCATAGAAAAAATGCTGAAAGCCAAAGACAGAATTTGAAGAACAAAATTTGGTCACATACAGAAGGTCCCCAATAAAGTGAATGGCTGCCCTCATCAGAAACAACAGGCCCGGGCAGTGGGGACACATCCACAGTGCTGAACGAAACCCCCAAGTCATCCTGTCCCCAAGAGCGACGCCCACCAGCATTCCCAGCTCGGCTAGTGGTTCACAGCAGCCAGGCATCAAGCTGCCTGGGTTCCACTCCCAGCTTGGCCACTTGTGCCCAGCTGTGGGGACTTGGCAGTTCATTTAGTGGCTCTGTGCTTCAGTTTCCCCATATGTAAAAGGCTGTTTCGAGTGCCTTTCACAGACCTCCACAAGGTAGGTGTCTCAGTGCTTGCTGCTGTCCCTCCAGCTCTTAGTCCAGTAACTGCATGGTGAGCGAGCGTAGGGCGCACCCTGGAAGGCTGCCGAGCCTGAGGCTGTGTGGAGCGCTGGGGACTCCAGGTGCCCCACAGCAGCAGAGACTCAGGACTGAGACATGCTCTGTTCACAGGATGTGCTGGGGTCTATTGTGTCAGGGCTCCATTGCTCTCTGGCTGTGCAACCTTGGGCAAGTTCCTCAACCTCTCTGTGTCTTTGTACCCTCATCTGTAACATGCATGTCGATAGACGCTACTTCTCAGGGCTGGTGAGATCAAATGTGAAAAACCTGCTTGACCGTGCCCACAAATCTTTATTGTAGGAACAAATTCATGACTATTTTACAAATGTTTTAATCAGATGGACTCAGATGATTACAAATGTCTTCATGTGCCTATGACTGATTTGCACGCAAACTAATGCTTGTGTGTTCCCAAGCACTTGGAAGACGTGCCAAGTCCATGTGCAGTAATGCCTGGTGGTTCCAGGTCTGCACGCCTGTGGGGCTGCGGGCTTTCCCAGCTTCCCGCCTGTATCTGTATCATTCTGTCCTCTGCTGCACTGCCTGCCCAGGCTGTTTGGCTCTGCCCAAGAATTGTATTGATTCCCCTTTGCTTCTCTTGTAGCCAGTTACTGGAATAAAATGATCTACTTTACAATCTTTCATTATGAAATATGCATGCGGTCTTGAAAAACTACAAATGAAAGAGTGTGCAGGGGAAGAAAATCTCACTCCCGCCGCTGTCAGCACCTGTGTTTCTCCTTTTTGGAAACCTCACACCTAGGCATGCACATCTCATCTTTTTGTGTAAGAGACGGTCTCACTGCTGCCCAGGCTGAGTGCAGTGGCGTGATCACGGCTCACTGCAGCCCCTAACTCCTGGGCTCTCTCAATTGTCCCGCCTCAGCCTCCTGAGTAGCTGGGACAAAGGTGTGCAGCACCACTCCTGGCTAATTTAAAAAGGTACTTTGCAGAGACGGGGTCTCACTGTGTTGCCCAGGCTGGTCTTGAACTGGGCGCAAGCAATCCTCCTGCCTCGGCCTCCCAAAGTGTTGGGATTACAAGTGTGAGCCACCGCTCCCAGGCTTATCTTTTACTGTCTTACACAGTTGGAGCATGCCACACAGGAACCTCCACCTTGCTCCTTTTCCCTAACGCACTGGGCTTTCTCCCTCAGCACACACAGGCTGCTGGCCCCTTTCTGGTGCTTATCAGCGGATGCGCTGCATTGACAAAGCCACTTATGTAAACACACCCTGCAGTGGCTAAGCCCCCAGAGGCTCCCCAGCTCCCTTCTCTGTTCCTCTTGAACAGCTGGCCCTCCCCCAGGCCCAGCCATCCCTGGGATGTCTGAATCACACCTCCAGTGGTCCCTGCTCCCACCGGCCTCCCACACCTGCCCCCGCCCCCTCCCCTGCTGTCCCTCCAGGCTGTTCTCTACAAAGTAGCAAATTGATCTTTACCAATGCTAAATCAGACCTGTGCCCACCTCCCATGAGGAATAAAAGCCTAAACCCTTATCTAGGGCCAGCAAGGCCTAGGATCTGGCCCTGTCGTCTCCCCAGGCTCCTTAGGCTAAAGTCTCCGAGGCCTCTCTCCTCTATGAAGCTCATAGCTGGCCCCTAGGCTCAGAGGAAGACCCTGTCTCCGAAAAACAAAACAGAATTCACATAACAAAGTCCATGCTAAAGTGCATAATTCGGTGATTTTTAGTCTTCACAAAGCTTTGCAACCACAACCCCTATCTTATTCCAGAACATTTCATCATCCCGAATGGACACCCAGTATCCATGACGCAGCCACTCCCACGCACATTCCCTCTAGCCCCTGGCAATCACCAATCCTTTAGATTTTGTTTTTGTTTTCTTTATTGAGACAGAGTATTACTCTGTTGCCCAGGCTTGAGTGCAATGGCGTGAACTTGGCTCACTGCAGCCTCCACCTCCTGGGTTCAAGCGATTCTCCTGCCTCAGCCCCCTGACTAGCTGGGACTACAGGTGCCTGCCACCATGCCTGGCTAATTTTTGTATTTGCAGTAGAGACAGGGTTTCACCATATTGGTCAGGCTGGTCCTGAACTCCTGGGCTCAAACAATCCTTCCATCTCAGTCTCCCAAGTAGCTGACACCACAGGTGCACACCAGCACACCCAGCTAATTTTTATTTATTTATTTAGTTTTAGAGATGGGGTTTCACCATGTTGGCCAGGCTGGTCTCAAACTCCTGACCACAGGTGATCTGCCCGCCTTGGCCTCCCAAAGTGCTGGGATTATAGGTGTGAACCACCATGCCCATCCCTAATTTTTAAATATTTTTGTAGAGACAGGGTCTCACTATGTGGGATGCACTCCAGCATGGCCAAAGACCTCAAAAAAAAAAAAAATCATAAAGCAAACACCTATGTAACCAATACTCAGGTCAAAAAATCAAAGACTACCAGACCCTCAAAACCACCCATGGATTCAACCCTGGCTGGAGGTGAACAGTATGCTGACTTTTATGGAAGTTACTTGTTTTCTTTTCTTTTCCTTTTTGAGGGACGGTCTGGCTCTATCACTCAGGGTAAAGTACAGTGGCAGGATCTTGCCTCACTGCAATCTCTGCCTGACATGCTTAAGCCATCCTCCCACCTCCTGAGTAGCTGAGACTACAGGCACACACCACGACACCCAGCTGATTTTTGTATTTTTTGTACAGAGAGGGTTTTGCCATGTTGCCCAGGCTGGTCTTGAACTTGTGAGCTCAAGCCATCTGCCTTCCTTGGCCTTTCAAAATGCTAGGATTACAGGCGTGAGCCATTACACCCGGCCTCCTTGTTTTCTTTTATAGTTTACCACCAACATATGTATGAGAATTTATTTTTGCTTATTTCTGAATTGTATATGAGGCATTCAAGCTGTAGTATCTTTTGTGACTTGCTTAGTTTTATGTTGTGCTGTGAAATATTGTTTCTTGAATATACAAGCATGTTTACACTGTAATAGGGACAAATGTTTTAAACTTGTTGTGTATGTGGAAGTACGTGAGAGCTGGGCATGGTAGTACACGCCTATAGTCCCAGCTACTAGGGAGGCTGAGGTGGGAGATGGGAGGATCAGTTGAGTCTGGGAGTTTGAGGCCAACTTGGACAGCATAGTGATAGCCCATCTTTTTAAAGAAAACCACTTGTGTCCTGTAGAGTCAGAAATGGGAATGTGAGTCCGGGTGCAGTGGCTCATGCCTGTAATCCCAGCGCTTTGGGAGGTCGAGGCAGGTGGATCACTTGAGGCCAGGAGCATGGGACCAGCCCGGCCAATGTGGTGAAAACCCGTCTCTACTAAAAATACAAAAATTAGCCCAGCTTGGTGGCGCACGCCTGTAATTCCAGCTACTCGGGAGGCCGAGCCATGAAATGACTTGAAACTCGTGAGGCGTAGGTTGCAATGAGCTGAGATTGCACCATTGCACCCCAGGCTGGGTGATACACCGAAACTCTGTCTCAAAAAAACAAAAAAAGAAATAGGAATGAGAATTTTCTAGAGTGGGATTTGGGCTTGAGACACGAGGGAGTTACCCCAGCATGGATGGTTGTAAAGAAATAAAGGGAACCTTGATGTAAATGAAAACCAAACCAAAACAAAAAATCTGGTTGAGTAGTAAGTTGAATTCTTTTGACTTTACCACAAAGTTTCAAAACGGGCTTTACCATCTCACTCTTCCCAATGGAGTTTCTAGGAATTCCCAGAGCTCTGCCACCTTGCCCACACTTGGTATTCTCAGATTTAATTGTTGTTAATCTCCAAGGAATATAATGGCATCAATCTTGGTCTACATTTGCATTTTTCTAATTACTAATGATGTTGAGTACCTTTACATGTGTTAAGCAGCCATTTGTATTTCCTGTTTTGTGAAGTGCTTGTGTTTTTGCCAATTTTTATTTCGTGTTTTGTATTTTTTCTTACTGATTTGCAGGAACTCTTTATACATTTTGTTGTGTATGTGGGGAGGTGCAGGGTTGGGGGGTTGAGACAGAGTCTCGCTCTATTGCCCAGACTGGAGGGCAGTGGCTCAATCTGAGCTCACTGCAACCTCCACCTTGCCGGTTCAAGCAATTCTCATGCCTTAGCCTTCTGAATATCTGAGGCTATGGGCATGCACCACAATGCATGGCTAATTTTTGTATTTTTAGTTCAGATGGGGTTTCGCCCCATTGGCCAGGCTGCTCTGGAACTCACAACCTGAAGTGATCCACCAACCTTGGCCTCCCACAGTGCTGGGATTATAGGTGAACCACCATGCCCGTCTCTGTCACCCAGGCTGGAGTACAGTGGCACTATCATAGCTCACTGCAGCCTCAACCTGCCTGGCTCAAGCGACCCTTATTCTTCCACCTCCTGAAGAGCTGAGACTACATGCCCACACCACCATGCCTGGCTAATTTTTTTTTTCCATTTCTTTTGAGACGGAGTCTTGCTATGTCACCCAGGCTGGAGTGCAGTGACGTGATCTCGGCTCACTGCAACCTCCGCCTACCAGGTTCAAGTGATTCTCCTTGCCTCAACCTCCCAAGTAGCTGGGATTACAGACAGGCACCACCACATCCAGCTAATTTGTGTATTTTTGATAGAGACAGGATTTCACCACGTTGGCCAGGCTGGTCTCAAACTCCTGACCTCAGGTGAACTGCCCGCCTCGGCCTTCCCAAACGCTAGGATTACAAGCATAAGCTACTGTGTCCCACCTCATTTAGGGTTTTCCTGGAGGTTTCATTAGATAGGCATATTAAACAAATCATTAACCATTGATCATTGACCTCAAACTTCAGCTCCTCTTCCCAAAGGTTGGTAGGGGTGGGTGGGGCTGAAATTCCCAACTCTCTAATTCTGCCTTGTTATTTCCTGTGACCAACCCCCTTCCTGAAGCCACCTAGGGGCCCGTCAAAGATGACTTAATTGGAACATGCTCCTATTACTCGGGAGATTCCAAGGGATTTAGGAACTCTGTCAGGGTCTAAGACCAGAGCTACATTTTTACTATATAATTGGTTAAATTATTTTAGTGGGTTCCCCAAGGCCCAGGAGGCATGCACCTTCCTTCTCCCTTAGTTTGGGCGATCATCACTGCGGGGAAGGGCTCAAGGAAGGATCAGACCCCTTTTAGAGGTAGAGCCCTGGGTTTCAACCTCAGCTGTTTTATTAGAATAGGCAAATTCCTTCAGGACAAAAGCTACCTTTGAGTTCTCCACTCTCTATGGGTCAGAACTTTTAGATTTTTTATTGTAAATGTATTTTTACTTTTTTGAGACAGAGTTTTGCTCATTGCCCAGGCTGGAGTGCAATGACGCTATCTTGGCTCACCGCAACCTCCACCTCCCGGGTTCAAGCGATTCTCCTGCCTCAGCCTCCTGAGTAGCTGGGATTACAGGCATGCGCCACCATGCCCTGCTAATTTTGTATTTTCAGTAGAGGCAAGGTTTCTTTATATTGGTCAGGCTGGTCTTAAACTCCTGACCTCAGGTGATCTGCCCACCTAGGCCTCCCAAAGTGCTGGGATTACAGGCCTGAGTCACTGCTCCCAGCCACGTATTTTTACTTTTTGTAGAGATAGGATCTCACTGTGTTGCGAAGCTGGTCTCTTAACTCCTGACCTCAAGTGATCCTTTCACTTCCTCAAGTTGGGATTGCACCTGGCCTATTTTTTTTTTTTAATTAATGAGACATTAATGGGAAGTTTACTCACCCCCTGGTGTGCATACCCAGAATAATCCCTTTCCTCCAGGGCAGAAACTCAAGACTATACTGGGATCCTACCCTGTGATTTAGTCATTATCACTTCAGTATCTGGATGGGCCTGACCTGATTGGGTGAGCACTTCAAAGGGAGTAGGCCCTTAAATCAGGCCTGCCAGGGCCCAAGGAGGGCAGCTTCTCCAATCTAAGAGACCCCAGCTCTACAAGAACTGACATCAACCAACAACCATGAGATTGGAAGAGGACACAGACTAAAGAACACGAACCAATACCTCAATTTCAACCTGCACAACACTCACTGAGCAGAGACGAGCGCAGCGGTGTCTAGACTTCCAACAGGAAGTCTCAAGTGGGTGTTGCTTTAAGCCAGTGGCTTTGTGATCTGTTATGCAGAAATACACGTGGGGACAGGCTTTGTTGCCCACAAGGGAAAAACCAATCTTTAGTGCAGAGCTGGGATCAGATGACGCAATGGGAAGGAACCTTGACCCAGTCCAGAACCAGATGAGGTAAGCCTCATGCCAGAATGCTCACATCTGGCTCTCCTGAGCAGTAAGGCCACTGCCACACCAACATGTCCATTACTCTAGAGCCAGCTCCCCACCCCATTTTAGATTGGAAATCTGACTCCAAAGAGGGGTTGTGACTGCTCTCCTCCCACAGAACAAAGAGGTGGATGCAGTCCTCAAACAGGAGGCCTGGTGAGCCGGATGGACCCACTGCTGCAGGCCATGAGGCTTTTAACAAGGACCCAGGGCCTGTGCAGAGAAGCCAACCCCCTGGAGCCATGTGGCAGAAGCAGTGGTCCTGGGCATCTGTGAGACACAGAAGCTGCTTTTCCAACTTTATTTAGAAAAACAAATCCAGGTCCCAGTGCCCCCTGTACCCTCCCAGACCCCAGCCATAATTTAAATAACTTAGAGACAGAGTTGGAGGGAGGGGACAGGAGAGGTTGGGGTTGCGGTGGAAGGAGGAGGAGAGCCCACTACAGCCGCCGCAGTGCCCGCTTCTTGTCCGTCTTTTTCTTGGCCGCCAGCTTCTTGTCACGCTCGCCAGCATGCTTCTTGGCCATGGGACCCTCAGCCCCTCCTGGGCCCCCAGGATCGGTGGAGGAGGCTGCAGCGCCACTGGCCAGGGCACGACCAGCTTCGGCCCTGCCACTGGGCCCACCAGCGCCCCCGTGGATCTCTGTGAGCAGACGGGCCCGAGCCGCATACTCCTCATAGTTCTCGAGGAGAAGGCGGCCCGCCTCCTCGTTGAGTGCAGACTCGGGGTTAGGGTGGATCAGCAGGCACTTGATGGTCTGTGTGAAGAGGCCCAGGATCAGGGAGGGTTGGGCAACCTACAGGGACCCTGGACCTGCACACAAGGGCGCTTTTGCTCCGCCTGTTCCTTCTGCTCCCAACTCAGCAGCCTGGGAGATCACACTGAGGACCCACCGACGCTGCACCCTCCCTCATCTTTGCTCACTGTCTCCCTCAGAGGCCACGTTCTTGTTACCCGACTCACAAGAGATGATGGGGGGAAGGCCAAGGCCCCCTCTCAGGAGTCCATTACTTGCCTGAGCCCCAGACTTGAGTCCTATCATGGTTTGGAATTTGCCTCTGTGCTGTTCAACACGACCTCAGAGGCCCTCTGGTTCAATGAGTGAGGCCGAGAGCCTGGACAAAGGGAAGAGGCTTACCCCAGGGCCACTGAGGATGTGAGGACCTCACACCTGCCTGTTGGACTCTGAAGCTCCCATCTTTCCAGATACAGCAGAAATCCTGACCTGTCACTGCCTTTTATAGGAAATCCAAAGTTCACGGCCTAAGACTCTAGCTGGGTTGGAACCTACTCAAGAGGGCAAGACACCAGGACTGGTGGCCTGAGGTGCACCTTGAGGGTGGCCCTCAGGAGAGGGGGGATTCATCTCAATGCCCCTTCATCAGCCTGTCCTGAGGGGTAAACTGGAGTGCAGAGGTGTGACATGAGCCAGGCCTCCCTCCAGCAGCCCCTGGTACAACCTCTTAAGTGGGTTGGCCAAGGCTGTTTGCTCCCTGGGGACACTACGAGACACACCACACACACACACACACACACACACACACACACACACACACCCCCACCTGGCTCAGCAGACATCATTGATGGTGACCAGGACGAAGGTCCCCACCCTAATTCTCACGACTGCATGCAAACTGCAGGCCTGGCTGCCCTTCTCGTGGCCCTATTGCTGGCTGAGTTCCCAACAGGTCCAGATGCAGACCCAGCAGCCAGCAGGCCTGGAGCTCAGTGCCAATGTCCCCAGTAGCCTCCAGTGACCTCCAGGGGGAGGGAGTCGGTGCATGTGGGAGGGAAAGGTTCGGGGTCTGTTTACCTTGGAGCTCAGTCCTCTCCCTGCATCTAAAAGGAAACCCCAATTCCCCACCCTCTCTGCCATGTGCCCCAGGGGCTCATTAGAAATTAAGATAAATTTTTTTTTTTCAGCCTGTAGGGAGGATGGGGGAGGCAGCAGGCTGTGAGCAGCCTGTGACGAACTTGGAGCACCAGCCTAGACCAGGACGCCTCCACCTTGGCCAAGTCATTCTTTGTCATGGGGCCGCCCTGTGCACTGCAGGATGTGAGCAGCACCCTTGGCCTCCACCTACTAGATGCTAGTGGCACCCCCACTTGTGACAACATTTTTGGTCTCTTGACAATGCAAAATCACCTCTGGCTGAGAAACTCTGATTTATGAACTCTATCACTGTTAAAAAAACCACTGAACTGTATACTTTGGAACAATGAGTTTTATGGTATGTAAATTCAGCTTTAGCAAAAAAGCCTCTAATGAGACCCCATCTCTGCAAACCATAAAAATATAAATATTAGCTGGGTATGTTGGTGCATGTCTGTAATATCAGCCATTCAGGGAGCTGAGCCAGAAAGATCACCTGAGCCCAGAGTTCAAGGCTACAGTGAGCTATGATTGTGCCACTGCACTCCAGTCTGGGAAACAAAGAGCCTGTATCTTTTTAAAAAAGAGAAAGAAAAGCTTCTAACCAGACTCTTGACTTCTACCTGTCAGAAAACTGTCCTACAGGCTACGTGCAGTGGCTCACTTCTGTAAGCCCACCACTTTGGGAGACTGATGTGGGAGAATCACTTGAGTTTAGGAGTTTGAGATCAGCCTGGGCAACAAATGAGACCCCATCCCTGTTTATTAAATAAAAATTTTACACAGGCTGGAGTGCAGTGGCGTGATCTCGGCTCACTGCAACCTCTGCCTTCCCGGCTCAAGTGATTCTCCTGCCTCAGCCTCCCTAGTAGCTGGGATCACAGGTGGGCGCCACCTCTTGTTGCCCAGGCTGGAGTGCAGTGGCACAATCTCGGCTCACTGCAATCTCCACCTCCCAAGTTCAAGCGATTCTCCTGTCTTAGCCTCCCAAGTAGCTGGGATTACAGGTGCCCGCCACCATGCCCAGCTCATTTTTATATTTCTAGTAAGACGGGGTTTCGCCATGTTGGCCAGGCTGGTCTCGAATTCCCGACCTCATGATCTACCCACCTCGGCCTCCCAACGTGCTGAATTACAGGCGTGAGCCACTGTGCCGGCCTAATTTTTGCATTTTTAGTAGAGAATTTGGTCTCAAACTCCTGACCTCAAGTAATTTGCCTACCTCGGCCTCCCAAAGTGTGGGATTATAGGTGTGAGCCACGGCGCCCAGCCTACCCCATTGCTTTTTTTTTTTTTTTTTTGAAGAAGAGAAAACCATCCTACAATAGGAACCCATCACTTGCTGCATGGCAAGGTGCCCTTGGGCACTTCTCAACAGTACTTGGGTGTCCTGGGTCTGGCACTGTTCATCTTTCGAGGAAAGCTAGCAACCTGAATTTTTATGTGGAAACCTTCAACTACTTTAGAGCTGACTCAGAAAAATTAAACAAAGCACTATGGCTCAGACACCAGTGGACTTCCAGAGGCCGGAAGCAGGCCCAGCCCTAGCCCAGAACTCACCAGCAGCACGTGTCGGATGCCCAGCTCAGCTGTCCAGTCCCTCTTGAGCACATTGACGCAGATCTCGCCATTGGCGCCCACGTTCGGGTGGAAGATCTTGGTCAGGAAGTAGCCCTTGGGTGGGGAGGCAGGGAAGTCCTTCCCCAGCAGGAGTTTCATGCGGAACAGACCTCCAGCATATGGGGTCCCCTCTGGAGTGCAGGGAGGGGGGACAGGGTCAGGGCACTCAGAACTCCCAAGGCACCTTGACGCCCCAAAGCCCAGTCTCCGTGATCTGGCTGTGACACAGGTGGGTGCCCTGCCAGCTCTGCCATCAGGCTGGAAGATTTTTTTTTTTTTTGAAATAGGGTCTCCTGTGTCACCCAGGCTGGAGTGCAGTGGCACAATCTCAGCTCATTACAGCCTGCCAATTCCCGGGCTCAGGTGATCCTCCCATCTCAGCCTCCCAAACAGCTGGGACTACAGGCTTGCCACCATGCCTGGCTACTTTTTTCGGAGAGACAGGGTCTCACTATGTTGACCAACCTGGTCTTGCACTCTTGGGCTCAAGCAATTTGCTCGCCTCAGCCTCCCAAAGTGCTGGGATTACAGGCATAGACCACCACGCCCAGTCAGGCTGGAGAATTCTTAAGAGGAAGAAAGGCTGGGTTACTAGGGGAATCACAGGACCTCCCCCAGAACTCAGAGATGATGCCCATCTTGCAGCTCCCAGCTGTGTCACTATCAAGCTCTAGTCTCCATCCCCCTGGATATCCCTTCTCATGGCCCAAGTGACCACGCCAGTCACAGGCCCTTCCCAGGTGCCAGGGACCCAAGTACGTACTTATCTCCTTCTAAGATGCTTACTTACATGACTGTGAAATAAAGGATCCAACAGTCTGTCAACTCCATGGCCTCCCACCTCAATCAACGTTCTCCCACTCACCCACTTGCTTGTCACTCCCCTAGCCCATCAGTTATTTGACCATGGCCCACCAGGTCCTCTGATGAATCTCATCCCACCTCCGAGGCTAGCTTCCTGACTGGCCTCTGTTTCTTCCCCCTGCCAGGCCCACTCTCCTCACTCCAGTTAACAGGAACTTAGGAGGGATCTGCCATACCCCTGCTTTAAACCTTCCACCAGCTTCCCCTACAAACTACTTACAGAGGCCTAAAAGCCCTAAAAGATCTGCCCTTAGCAGCTTCACCATCAACTTACTTCGTGTGTTTTTCTTTTTTTAAACTTTTTTTCTCCATGTTGGCCAGGCTGGTCTCAAACTCCTGACCTCAGGTGATCTGCCCACCTTGGCTTCCCAAAGTGCTGGGATTACAGGCTTGAGCCACTGCGCCTGGCCAAAACCATAGATACTTCGTGTGTTTTTACCAAGCATCCAGTTGCACTTGCCTCAGGGGTTTTCTGGGAGCCTTCCCATCTTCATGATCCCGTGCCCCGCGATCACCCCATGCAGCAAGGCATGAATGACCTCAACTGTCACCACAGCCAGGACTTCCCTGACCACCTACCACCACCACCACCACAGTGGACTAGAGCATTCCTTCACATGCTCTTCTCAAATACTGACTGGCTTTGTAGGAATTCTGGTGATAACATAAATTTAGCCTGCATGAAACCATATTCTAAATAGCTCTGCACAATCACGTGGTTTATTTATGACCTGTCTCTCCATGATATTGCATCTGGCTCGCCCTCCCAGGCCTTTGCTGACACCATTCCCACCACCTGCAACTCTTTTCCCCCTTTTATTCATTTCTACCCATTCTCAAGTCCAGGGAAGCCATGTCTGAGAGCCTTGCTTCAAATCTAGGGTACCGCCCCACGATAAACTGTCTCCATGACCAGGTATGTCTCAACTCTTACGAGAAAAGAATACATAACTGTCATTTGTGGCATTCTGCCCTGTCGACCACTGCACCCCGAGCACCTGACACAAGGCGGGCCTGTAACGGGTACTTCCGGTGGTCTGTTCTAGAGCAGGATCTAAGCAGCAACCCCCTCCATCTTTCCTTCCAAACTCACCAGGGCCCTCGATGGTGACCTGGAGGTCGGTGAGGTCCTCCTCGTTGGGAAAGACCTTGATGCCATCGGGTGGGTCTGCGGTCAGTGTCGTCACCTCCTTGTACACCAGGCGAATGATGTGCGGGGGCAGGTTCTCCACGTTGGAGTTCTGAGCACGGCAGGAGAGCAGGGTGAGCGAATGTTCAGAGCTGGGCTTCCCGGAGGGCCTAAAGATGCTGAGGCTGCCTGAGTCTTGACCCAGTGGCCCCAGGCTGTCAATCACCCTTGAATTCCCAGACCCCCACCCACGACGCTTTAGGCCACCTGCCCAGACAGAACTCCCAAGAGAAATGGGGGCGGGTTCCCGAGGGGGCTTCCAGATAAGTCCACCCGCCCCATAAACCCCCAAAGCCCAATCCTAACCCTGCATGGGCCCCAGTGCCTCCACATAGGCCAGAGATCTACCCTCTCCTCCTCCTCCACTTATTTTTGGTTAGCGCATCCTTGAAACCCCGGCTCAGGTCTGGAGATGGCGGCGGGGCGTCCTTGCTCCCGGTAACACCCATGGGCGGGCCGCAAAGCGCCCGGAGCCCTCGCCGCCAGGGAGACTGCGGGCCGCCCAAGCTCCTACTCCGCCTGCAGGAAGGCCCGAGGGCCCACTCTGCGTCACGGATCCCTAGGCTGGCCCTCAAACCCCACAAGGCCACCGGTCGGAGGCCCCTGAGACTCCGCCTCCTCCCTCAGGGGCACCCCCGACCACCCTCTCGGGCCTCGTCGCCCGCGCTCACCATGGCTGCGGCCGGCCGGGGGCGGGTCCCCCCGGCCCCCTTCCTGCGTTCTTCGGCCCGCCGGCCGGGGCGGGGGGCCCAGCTGCTGCCGCTACGGCCCTGGCGAGACCCCGGCGGCCCCGCTCCGCTCCCCGCTGCCTCCGGCACCTACCACTCACAGCGCCCAACGACACACCACCTCGCTACCCGGCCGCACTGAGCCGGTCGCGCGCGCGCACCACAGCCCCTTTATAGCTGCCCGCAGGCCACGCCCCCCGCGGCCCCTCAGCCCCGAGCCTCGACCGTGACGTCAGCGCGCACGTTCCTTGGTGTTTGACGGGCTCGCTCCCTTCCCCGCAAACTGTGGTCAGAGGCGAGGGAAGTGGCTGAGAGGGCTGGGCGGCGGGCCGGCCAATGGGGGCCCGCGAGTGTCGGGGAGGGGTCGCAAAGAACGGAGGGGCTGAAAAGGGGAAGTAGAGAGAAAGGGGACGCGGAAGGCGACGCGGCCGCTGATTGGGCCGTTTGAATGAGACGCCGCCACGGCCCGGCATACGCGCGCGCCTGCGCGCCCTGACGCTAAGACAGTCGCGCACGCGACTAACGGTCGTCCTCGGGGCTGGAGCGTGGCGAGGAGAGGCGGGACTCGGGGTTTTAAACGCGTGATGGAAGGCGCTCGGGCCAATAGAGATGCGTCTTAGTGACTAGAGGGTCACTAGACTCGCACGTGCCAATGGCTGACAGAGGCCGGTCAGAGGGCGGGCAGGAATGGATAGCGACCAATACAAACCCAGTTTAGTGCAGATCAAACCGCTCCCAGCCAACGAAGTCCGTTGATTTTTATATATGCAAATGAGTTGTGCGCTGCCGCCCGCGCCCCCTCCTCTCAGCAGCGCTGAAGGTGGGCGCTGGAACTCCCGCTACATTTTTCTACGCGGCGCCATTTTGTGCTGGAAACGGTCTTGGGTCCATGTCTAGCATTGTGAAGGCTCAAAGATCAGTCAGAATGACCTTGAAGGCTTGGACAGCCTTGCCTTCCGTCTGTGACCCCGATCCCTGCCAGGCTTCATGGAAGACACCAGGCCTCAGTTTCCCTATGTGGCAAATGGGCTCTGGAATTCCTTGTGATGCCAGGGAAAGAAGTCAGGGAGACCCTCTTTGCCTTGTTCATTTATTCAGGGCATGGTTCTGCCTGTGACTGACCCATGGCCTCCAGCCACACCTGCCTTCTCTGGGACTCAGTTTCCCTCTCTGGGAAATGGACACACAGTTGCCTGGAAAGGGGACCGTCTCCAGACCTCACTGTCAGTAAAAACAGTCACACAATTGTCTGAGAACGGCGGCCAGAGCTCCCTGAGCAGGCCTTTTGGAGGTGCCTAGAGAGGAGAAGGGAATGTTGAAGTTGGCTTCCGTTTGCTCATCTGTGCAGTGGAGTCGTGGTAGCGTCTTGGTGTCTCTGCCAGGCTGTGCATCTGCAGCTTTCTTAAGTTTGTTGGCCTTTTCAACCGTGGACGGGACATTAACATCTGGGCCTAATTTGGCCACAGGGACCTGAAAAGACCCATGGCTACCAGCTTCTCCTCATGGGGTCTTGGAAGGAATAAGGAAAATGTGAAAGAAATCTACATGGCCAAGGCCAGGCATGGTAGCTCACGCCTGTAATTTCAGCACTTTGGGAGGCTGAGGTAGACAGATCACTTGAGGTCAGGAGTTGGGACCAGCCTGGCCAACATGGTAAAACCCCATCTGTACTGAATATACAAAAACTAGCCGAGTGTGTTGATGCAGGCCTGCAATCCCAGCTACAGAGGAGGCTGAGATGGGAGAATCGGTTAAAGCCGGGAGGTGGAGGTTGCAGTGAGCTGAGATCTCGCGGATGCTCAGCCTGGGCAACAGAGCAAGACTGTCTCAAAACAACAACAAAACTAAAAAAAACCCCGACGTGGCTGGGTACAGTAGCTCACGCCTGTAATCCCAGCACTTTGGGAGGCCAAGGTAGATTGCTTGAGCCCAGGAGATCGAGATTAGACTGGGCAACATAGTGAGACACCTCCCCCACCATCTGTACCAAGAAAACCCGAAAACAGCAGAAAAAAACAGCTACAGCATAAAAAGTCATCATCATAACTTTTATGGAGAAATGGCTACAGGTGATCCCTTCCTGCTCCCCGTCACTCCAGGTCCAATCTATACCAGTTCCTGTTGACGACCAGTTCCTGTTGACGTCATCTACTGAATCCATCACTTCCCCCCATCCCCAGTGCCACCAATCCTGCTTAGAGTCACCATCATTCCATTTTGCTGATCAGCATTTTGCTGATCTTCAATTTTAGCCTGTTGGGTGTGGAGGATTCCAGCCCAATTAATAGACAAGGAAACTGAAGGAGCAGGAGGTAAAGTGACTTGCTCAGGGTTCCCCAGCTGGGACAAAGCTGGTGATTAAATTTGTCTTGATCTCAAAAATCCAGGACGTGGTGGCTCATGCCTGTTATCCCAGCACTTTGGGAGGCTGAGGTGGGTGGAATGCCTGAGATCAGGAGGTCAAAATCAGCCTGACCAACATGGTGAAGCCCCATCTCTACTAAAAATACCAAAAAAAAATTATCTGGGCATGGTGGCGGGCGCTTGTAATCCCAGCTACTCGGGAGGCTGAAGCAGAGAATTGCTCGAATCTGAGGGGCGGAGGTTGCGGTGAGCCGAGATTGTGCTGTTGCACTTTAGCCCGGATGACAGAGCAAGACTCCGTATCAAAAAAAAAAAAAAAATCCACCCAAAAGTCATAACAATAATGATGGTAATACTAATGGTTATTATTTATTATTTGCTGTGTGCCAGACCCTATTCTAGTTTCTTTACATGCTTGATGTCATTTAATCCTTGTAACAACCATGATGGGTAGATATTTTTAATTATTATATCCCTCTCTGGATACCTGCATTTATTCAATACCTTTGTTCTTCTCTGTTAGCATCTACACTGTAGCTGGCAGGATGCTATGGGGTACAGCAGAGAATAAAAGGGACAAAACCTCGGCTTTCATGGATCTCACATCCTGGTGCAGGAGCCAGATAGCAAGTAAATCATGTCAGCGAGTGGTAAAGCCTGAAGAACAATCAGCAAGTGATAAAGACAGAAACAATCAATGGGAGAAGGAGGCCAGAGAGGGAGGGATGGGCTGCTATTTTACCTTGGCTGGGCAGGGAAAATCTGTCTGAGGAGAGGTCATTTGGGCTGTGAGAAGGTCTGTGGGAAAAGCATTTTGAGCAAAGGGAACAGCAGGTGCAAAGGGGATTGGGCTTGGTGTTTTTAGGGAGCATTAGGAGGCCAGTGAGGCTGGGGTTGGAGTGAGGAAGAGCACGTAGAGGGATCCGAGCTGGGAGAGATGACGGGGTGCTGGTGGGCCTCCTGGGCCATGGCGAAGAGCATGTCTGTTTTTTGAACAATGGAGAGGCATTGGTAGCTTTGAGTAGAGAATGGCTACATCAGGCTTATGAACAGAAACAGGGAGGCCAATGAGGAGGTGATTAAATTTGTTCAGGTGGGATTATAGTGGCTCCAAGCAGGATTGTTGGCATTGGAAAGTGGGGGAATTGATGAGATTCAGTAGATGACATCAACAGGAACTGGTATAGATTGCACCTGGGGTGAGGGAGCGGGAGGGATCACCTGTATAATCGCCTTAAAATGGGGTCGGCAGACCTTTTCCAAAAAGGTTTTCTGACCTTGTGGTTGGTTGGTCTCCGGTCCAACTCACTAAACTCTACCTTTATAGCTGCTAAGAAAACTAATGGATGTGTTTCCAGAAACAGGCAGTGGCCAAAGTAGGCCCTTGAGCTGTAATTTGCTCACTGCTTTACACAAATCCCACATGCCCGCCCCAGGTTAAAACTCAAGAGCCCTCCTCCCCACTACATTTTACATAAAACCCAGACTCTCCGAAAAAATTAGCCTGGTGTAGTGGTGAACCCCTGTAGTTCCAGCTACTCAGAAGGCTGAGGTGGGAGGATTGCTTGAGCCTGGGAGGCAGAGGCTGCAGTGAGAAGAGATCACGCCATGGCATTACAGCCGAAAACCCATAAGCCCTTGCACCATCTCTTTGAGGCTCCCTTGCCTTCTTTCTTTGTTCCTGGAATAAGCCAAGCTCTTGTTCCCCTGAGGACAGTTGGACATGTGGTTTCCTGTGCCTGTTGTGCTTTTCACCCTGTCATTCTCATCTCCTAGGATAACCCTCACTCATCACCCCTGCAGAGCAGCTTCTCTCCTCTGTCCTCCCCTCCCATGTGCTCTTTGCTTCACTGGAACTTCAGGATTTGCAATTATTTGCCTGCTTGCATGTTTGACTCTTCTCAACTAGAAAATCACCCCAGCAGAGCAGGGATTTTTGTCCTCAGTCCCTAGCAGAGCACCTGACAGACTGAAGGTGTTATACATTCAGCTGATATTTATTGAACACCTACGACGTGCCAGGCACCAATCTAGGTGCTTGGGATGCATTAGAGAACAGACAGACAAAGATCTTTGTCCTTGGAAGGCTTACTGTAGTTGGGGAAGATAGAACCAAAAATGAAACATAACAAATAAGGAAAACATATGGTATTTTAGAAGGAACGACATGTTATGGTAGGTAGGGAAAGCTGAGGCAGGAGAAGAATCACTTGAACCTGGGAGGCGGAGGTGAAGGTTTTAGTGTGCAGACATCATGCCACTGCATGTTAGCTTAGGTGAGAGAGCAAGGCTTCATCTCCAAAAAGGAAAAAAAAAAAAAAAGGATTTAAAGGAAGGAAGAGAGCAAGTTTTGTGGGAATACAGAGAAAGAACATTCCAGGCAGAGGAAACAGCCAGGGTCAAAGTCCTGTCACAATAGTGAGCCTGAAGATTTAGCATCTTGGGCAAGTCAAAGTGTCCTGTCTTTTATTTGTGCCTTCTTTCTTCCCAGTGAGGCTGAACATCCTTTCCTGAGTTTCTGAGTCTGCTAGTGTGTGCTTGGTAGCAGGTTCTTTGCTCCTTAGTGCCCGAATACTTCTGAGCTGACACTCGTGACCTTCCCAGCTGGAGATGTCTTTACACACTGGGGTAGGTAATTGACAAGAACTACTTTCCTCTGTTCCTCTGGAGCTGAGGGTGGAACTCTTCTGGGTGGGAGAGGCCTTCACTGACGCGAAAATAGGCCCTTAAGTGGATCAGGTGCTCCCTCTAGTGACAGACACGCCAGTAATTAAATACATCGCCCAGCTCAGTCCCGCTCCGCAAATCCTGAGCACAAGGTGGAGACTTCTTGAACACACTAGGAATTTCCTGTAATGACTGTACAACCAACACCTGTGATGCACACCAAGCTTAAACGAAAGATACCCAGTGCTGGGGAGGGTGGGAACACACAGACATTCTCACATACACAGACTTGGCACAGGCCCTCTGAGTTGTCTTTGGCATTGTCCAGCAAAAGTCTTCAAAATGCACCTACCACTCACCTCCTGAGAGCTCATCCTAAAGAAAATTAAGGCAATGCACCAAGTGGTGTGCAAAAAGCTGTTTCTCAAAGTATCGTTCAGAATAGTAAAAACTAGGAAAACCTAAACATCTATCAATAGTGATGGCAGCGGCTGCTGCAGGGAGGTGCAGCTGGAGATACACATTTTATGGAGCCCGTGGGAGCCCCTCTCGTTCTGAGTTCAGGTGGGAGCTCCCTGGGTGTTGCTGCAGTCGCCCAAACTGTGGCTGTGGATCTGAGCCTCCCTGTGCTCTTGTGGGTGAAGGGGTGCTGGCAACAGGCAGGATCTGCCCTCCTGGGTGCAGCTGCAGCCACCATACCCAGCGCTGCAGATCTGGGCCTCGAGCGTCCCGGAGCAGGCAGGAGCAGGGACAAGCGAGAGCCCCGCCCCTTCTGAGTTGGTGGGCTGGGAGTTCTGGGAGCAGTGGCAACTGCCTTCCCAGGCACAGGACCCAAGAGGCAGCCTGCACCCTTGGCGGCCCCAGGAAAGACCCTTCCCCGATCCCTTCAATCTCAGGGGTGCCTGTTCCCACTGCCTGGCTTCTCACCACTCCCGGCTCCTGTTCCAATCTCGGATCAGCGGTTATGGCAGAGCCTGGAGACCATGAATGGCAGTGGGAGGCTTGCAGAGATGGGGGTGGCCCTCACTAAGTCCCCACCTTCACGCCAGGGAGGGCCTGAAGGCTGGGGGCCAGGCTGCCAGTCCCAAGGACCAGTGTGGGGATACGTGGTGCCTCTTCTGGGTCCATGACTGCCCATGGACCAATCAGCATGCACTTTCTCCCCTCTGAGGTCCATAAAAGCCCTGGGCTCAGCCAGAGCAGGGCAGAGGTCTGCCAGAGAACAAAGAGAGTGGAGAGACAACGGGACAACCAGCTGCAGAGAGGAGCTACTTTCTCTCCTGAGAGCTGCAGAGATGACCTGCTGGCAGAGAGGAGCCATCCCTACCACGACCTCCTCTCTGCCAAGAATTGTAGACATTAGGATGACCAGTTGCAGAGAGGAGCTACCCTCTCCAGAACCTCTGTCTGCTGAGAACTGAACACTCAACAGATGACCTGCCTACAGAGAGGAGCGAACCAGTATAGGTCTCCTCTGAGCTGTTGTAACACTAAATCAAGCTCATCCTTGCCTTCTTCACCCTTCACTTGTCTGTGTACTTCATTCTTCCTGGACTCAAGACAAGAACTCAGGGCACCACTGGCAGCAGAGGCTTCCAGGGGGAAGAAACTTGAGACCGCAAAGATCCTGTAACAGTAGAGACTGGGAAAAAACTATGCTGTATCCATAGGACAGAATATGCTTTAGCCATTGAAAATGAGGGAGGATTTGTTGTTGTTTTAATCACTGGTGTCTCGAAGAATCTGATGAAAGTAAGGATCCATTTCCCTGAAAAAAAATAAAATACAAGTACAAATGCTAACTAATAAGCATGAAAAGAATAATGAGGTTGGAAAATTATCATCTGAAGATTGCTGTTCAACTTTTGGAGACTGATATTCAGATGTTTTGAAGATTGCCAATATTCAAACATCATTGTAATAATTGATTCAGCCAAGGCTGGGTGCGGTGGCTCACACGTGTAATCCCAGCACTTTGGGAGGCCAAGGAAAGCAGATCATGAGGTCAGGAGTTTGAGACCAGCCTGAACAACATGGTGAAACCCCGTCTCTACTAAAAATGCAAAAATTAGCTAGGCATGGTGGCATGTGCCTGTAATCCTAGCTACGTGGGAGGCTGAGGCAGGAGAATCGCTTGAACCTGGGAGGCGGAGGTTGCAGTGAGCCAAGATCACGCCACTGCACTCCAGCCTGAATAACAGAGCAAGACTCCATCTCAGAAAATAATAATAATAATAATTGATTCAGCCAAGAGAATCATCAGTGGAGGCCAAAGCAGCAGGTGAAAATTTGAGGAGAAAAAAGATAACTACATGGCATCAGGCTACATGTGGTGGCTCACGCCTGTAATCCCAGCACTTTGGGTAGCTGACACCTTCATCTGGGACTTCCAGCCTCCAGAACTGTGAAGAAATAGAGTTCTGTTGTTGGCTGGATGCCGTGGCTCACACCTGTAATCTCAGCACTGCTGAGGCCAGAGGATGGCTTGAGCCCAAGAGTTTAAGACCAGCCTGGGCAACACAGTGAGACCCCCATCTCTATTAAAAACAAAAACAAAACTTAAAAATTAGCCAGGCATTCAGGAGGCTGAGGTGGGAGGATTGCTTGTGCTAGAAGGTCGAGGCAGCAGTGAGCCTTGTTTGTTCCACTGCACTCCAGCCTTGGTGGAGTGCACTCCGAGCACACGAGCTCTGACCATATGAGCTTCCTGAACTTCAGCAAGCATAAGAGCAGGGGTTCCTTCAGCTAAAGCGCTGACTCTGGCATCACTTCTGTGGTTTCCTGTCTCACACATGTAACCCAGATCTAACCATGAGGAAACATCAGATACACCTAAATGCACGAGAGACATTCTGTAAAATGGCCTATCTGGATTCTTTAAAGTATCAGCATTAAGAAAGACAAAGTCTGAGCTGGGTGTGGCGGCTGTAATCTCACCTGTAATCTCAGCACTTTGGGAGGCTGAGGCAGGAGGATCGCTTGAGGCCAGGAGTTCCAGCCTGGGCAACATAGCAAGACCCCATCTCTTAAAAAAAAGTCTCCCTAATCTCTGCGTGAATTGTGTACAAGAATAGAAAATAAAAATAAAAAAGAAAGACAAAGACTGTGTAACTGCTTTTTTTTTTTTTTTTTTTTGGTTTGTTTGTTTTGAGATGGCATCTCCCTCTATTGCCCAGGCTGGAGTGCAGTGACACAACCTCTCCTCACTGCAACCTCCGCCTCCTGGGTTCAAGCAATTCTCCCACCTCAGCCTCCTGAGTAGTTGCGACTACAGGCATGTGCCACCACGCCTGGCTACTTTTTCTGTATTTTTAGTGGAGACAGGGTTTCACCAAGTTGGCCAGGATGGTCTTGATCTCCTGACCTTGTGATCCACCCCTCTCGGCCTCCCAAAGTACTGGGATTACAGGGGTGAGCCACCATGCCAGGGTAAGACTGAGTAACTGCTTAAGGTCGAAGCCGCCTCAAGAAGCGTGATAGCTGGATGCAACACCGAATCCTGGAGTGTCACAAACCGAAAGCTGCTGTAAAGGACACTAGCAGGACGCTCGATGAAACTTACACATGGACTTGGTCAGTGCTAAATTCTTGACCATGATAATTATGCTGTGGACATGTAAGAGAGTGGTCTTGTTCTTCAGAATGTCCTCTAGGGGTAAAGGGATGAGATGGATGGAACTTACTTCCAAATGTTTCCAAAGAAAAAACCATGAATTTTTTTTTTTTTTTTTTTTTTTTTTTTTTTAGGTAATTTCTTGATTTGTGGCCGAGGCTGCCCAGGCTGCCCAGGCTGGAGTGCAGTGGTATGATCTTGTCTGACTGCAACCTCTACCTCCTGGGCTCAAGCAATCCTCCCACCTCAGCCTCCTGAGTAGCTGAAACTACAGGCATGTAGCACCATGCCCGGCTAATTTTCTGTATTTTTTTTTTGTGGAGACGAGGTTTCACCATGTTGCCCAGGCTGGTCTTGAACTCCTGAGCTTAAGCAATCCACCCACCTTGGCCTCCCAAAGTGATGGAATTACAGGTATGGGCCACTGTGCCCAGCCGAGATGAATATTTATATGGATGGAAAACCATACAGTGATGCCAGATAATGGTAACAACTGGTGAGTTGGTGAAAACGACACAGAAGTTCTTTGACTTATTCTTGTAACTGTTCTGTAAGTTTGGAATTATTTCAAAATATAAAGTCAAAAAAAGTGAAATGAAAAAGCATGCACACAACATCTGGCATAGATTTCAGAAGTTCCGAAGCCCACCTGTCAAGCTGCAGAGAGGCTGCATTTATTGGCACAATGGGGGTTGCCATTTGAGCAAGTGTTAGGTTACAAAGGCAAACGTTCGATGCAGATTGCTCGTGTCAGATCTTATCCTTGACTTGCCCACCCCACATATAGTGGGTGTGGAGCAGATTGCTCTGCTCTTGTTGAACACAAATGAATCCATTGGTTGGCATGCGGCATCCATGAGGAATGAAAATACATACACTGAAGCACTGGTGTTCCAATTCAGAGTGGGAAGCTAATCGCCCTCTGAGGGAGAGGAATGAGATTCAAATCGCCCATCTCTCTCTGGCTTCTTGGCATATGCTGAGTGAGGGGAATGGCAGAAAAAGTCTGCACTATTCCCATTTAAATCTACAATATGGGAGGCTGAGGTGGAATTGCTCTAGGCTAGGAGTTCAAGACCAGCCTGGTCAGCATAGCCAAGGCTGGAGTGCAATGGCAGAGTCTCTGCTCACTGCAACCTCCATCTCCCGGGTTCAAGCGATTCTCCTGCCTCAGCCTCCTGAGTAACTGGGATCAGGCGGCACACCATGCCCGGCTAACTGTGGAATTTTAGTAGAGATGAGGTTTCTTCATGTTGGTCAGGCTGATCTCGAACTCTCGACCTCAGGTGATCCACCCACCTCGGCCTCCCAAAGTTCTGGGATTACAGGCATGAGCCACTTTGCCCAGACTACATTTATATTTTTTTTAATTATTTTTTTCTTTTTCTTTTACTTTCTTCTTCTTCTTCTTTTTTTTCAAGGCAGAGTCTCACTCTGCTGCCCAAGCTGGAGTACAATGGCATGATCTTGGAGCTCTCGGCTCACTGCAACCTTCACCTCATGAGTTCAATTGATTCTCCTGACATTTAATTTAACAATTTTATTTTAAAAAAAAAAAAAAAAAAGAAGAATAGGGCCAGGCATGGTGGCTCACCCCTGTAATCCTAGCACTTTGAGAGGGTGAGGTGGATGGATCACCTGAGGTTAGGAGTTCAAGACCAGCCTGGCCAATGTGGCGAAACTCTGTCTCTACTAAAAATACAGACATTAGTCAGGGGTGTGGTGGTGGGCGCCTATAATCCCAACTACTCAGGAGTCTGAGGATAGGTTAAGCCTAAGGAGTCAAGGCTGCAATGAGCTGAGATTGCACCATTGCACTCCAGCCTAGGCAATAGAGCAAAACCTTGTCTAAAAAAATAAAATAAAATAAAGTAGGCAATACACTTACTGACACAAAAATCCAGAAGTGCAAAAGGGCATTTAGAAGTAAAACGTCCCAACCATCCAGTTCCCTTCTCCACATGCAGCCCTGTCAGCCAGAATGGGCTATGCTAGGCTGCAGTAACAAGTAGCCCCAAAGCCGTGCTTGTTAAAGCAACAAGGGTTTATTTCTCATCATGCTCCATGGGCATCTGCAGCTGGCTGAGCCCCTGTTTGTTTTCATCCTTACTCTGGGGTCCCGGCCAGCAGAGCAGCTATGACCTGAAATATGTGAGTGCCGATGGCAGAGGGAAAAGATGGAGCACGGGAGAACCACCTACTGGCTCTCAGAAGCTTCTGCCTGGAAAGGTACTTCTGCTCACTCTTCACAGGCCAAAGCAAGTTGCATGGGCACAGCTAACTTCAGGGGGGCAGGGAAGTAGAATCCTACCATGTGCCCAGGAGGAGACCTGGAACTATTTGGTGCAGCAAATTTATATACAGACTCTGTCTCTCACTCCTTTTACACAAACGGTGGCACAAATGCACACTACTCTATATCTTGCTTTCTTAACAATAAATCTTGGAGATTATTTCACACTGAGTGATGTGGGCAACGTCAAGGCAATCTCATTTTCTTTTATACAGCTTACTTGCACTACTGAATTCCTATTTCTCTTTCTATATATACAGTTGGTGCGGATAAGTTAACTATATGTATGACATGACATCCTTGTATTATTAGATGAGAAAAGCAGGGGCCAGGTGCACTGGCTGACACTTGTAATCCCAGTATTTTGGGAGGCCGAGGCAGGAGAATCACCTGAGGTCAGGGGTTCGAGATCAGCCTGATCAACATGGTGAAATCCCATCTCTACTAAAAATATAAAAATTGGCCAGGCGTGGTGGCTCACACCTGTAATCCCAGCTACTCGGGAGGCCAAGGTGGGCAGATCATGAGGTCAGGAGCTCAAGACCAGCCTGGCCATTTGCCAAAGGATGAAACCCTATCTCTACAAAAAATACAAAAATTAACTGGGCATGGTGGCAGGTGCCTGTAATCCCAGCTACTAGGGAGGCTGAGGCAGGAGAATTGCTTGAACTGGGACCTGGGAGGCAGACGTTACAGTGAGCCGAGATTGCACCACCGCACTCCAGCCTGGGTGACAGCGACACTCTGCCAAAAAAAAAAAAGAAAGAAAGAAAAGAAAAGAGGTTACAGAGAAGTCTATATGTAGGAAGCCTGATTTGTAAAAAAAAAAAAAAAAAAAAAATGTTTTCATGAGAAAAAATCTGTAAGAAAACATAGCTAATGCAAACAGCATTTGACTCTGAGCAGCAAGAAATCAGGAGCTCTCCATTTTGTTCTCTCCTTGCTTCTCTGGATTTTCTAAAATTTTTTCCCATATAACAATCACTGTCATTTGTGTGTAAAGCTCGGCAGTGAAAGATTCACACACACACACACACACGCAAAACAATCACTGTCATTGTCAGGGTATATTTGACTGCCAGGAACAGAAGCCAAGAGAGGTTTGTGGGAGAACCAGGAACTTCCATGCATTCACTTGTTCCTGAAGAACAAGAGCTTTGTTTGTGCTGTTCACTGTATCTTGTTGATTAAATCAGTGAACTAGCATAGCAGAAAATAAAATTCAACCATGCCCCTTGGAGTCTCAAACTGCAGATGGGTAGTTGCTGCCTTGTGGTCTTTTTCTACCTCTCTTTTATCTCTGTCTCTCCAATTCTGTTTCCAGAGTGATGTGCAAACAAACCTCAGATGAGAGGTGAAAGCCTGCAGCTTAGAGACAAACATTTAGTTTCATCTAGGAAGAATTTTCCTAAAGTTCATAAAATTGGTACATAGAGGCATGTCCTCTCCTGGCCAGAGTGTGCATCCAAGCAGTAAGGCAAGGAGGCACCGTGCAAATATTTTAACGCACCCAGTGGGAGAGGGAAGCAGGTACGGGGAGTGCTTCCTTTTTTATTTTTTATTTTTGAGACAGAGTCTTGCTCTGTTGCCCAGGCTGGAGTGCAGTGGCGCGATCTCAGCTCACTGCAACCTCCACCTCCCCGGCTCAAGCGATCCTCCTGCTTCAGACTCCCAAGTAGCTGGGATTATAGGTATCCACTACCACAAAAGGCTAATTTTTGTATTTTTAGTAGAGACAGGGTTTCATTATGTTGGCCAGGCTGGTCTCGAACTCCTGACCTAAAGTAATCCGCCTACCTTGGCCTCCGAGGGTGCTAGGATTACAGGCGTGGGACACCGCATCTGGCTATTTTTTTATTTTTGAGATAGGGTCTCACTCTGTTGCCCAGGCTGGAGTGCAGTGGTGCAATTGTAGATCACTGCAGCCTTGAACTCTTAGGCTCAAACAATCCTCCCACAGCCTCCAAAATATCTGAGACCACAGGCGAGCACCACCGTACCTGGCTAATTTTTATTTGTTATTATTATTATTTTTGAGACTGAGTTTCACTCTTGTTGCTCAGGCTGGAGTGCAATGTCATGATCTCAGCTCACCACAACCTCTGCCTCCCGGGCTCAAGGGTTTCTTATGCCTCAGTCTCCAGAGTAGCTGGATTACAGGTGCCTGCCACCATGCTTGGCTAATTTTTTTTGTAGTTTTAGTAGAGATGGGGTTTCTCCATATTGGTCAGGCTGGTCTCGAACTCCTGACCTCAGGTGATCCATCTGCCTCAGCCTCCCAAAGTGCTGGGATTACAGGCGTGAACCACCGTGCTCGGCCAGCCTGCCACCTCCTTGATCTGAGACTTTCAGCCTCCAGAACCTTGAGCCCTAACGTTCTAAGAAACTAGTACATCCCCGCCCCAACCCACCCTTTAATGCTGTTCAGCCAAATAATTTGAATATAAGGAGGTGACCTCTAGAATCTACACACAAATGCTCACATGCTCAGAGGACAGAGGGCTTTCTAGGACAAAACCCAGCACTTAAAAGCACCCCACAGTGCACCCCACCTCCACCCGGACTCCTCAGCTTGGTGGCGGGCCCTGGCCTGGGAACAAACACTTAGAAGCCCATCCTTTGGCAAATGGCCCACCTGCTACACCCAGCCACACGTTCCAGGTGGGGAGGCCTCCCCATTGACCCATAAATGCGGGTGGAAATCCAACCTTTCCACACAGTGAACCTTGAGACCCTGGATCAGGAAAATGTCTATTTATTCCAAAAAATACCAAGTCGCAGCAACTCTGGCTGTCCTCACCAGGGGGAGGGGAAGGGGCCAGTGTTGGAGAGAGGAAGGGATGAGGAGGGAGGCAGAAGCAGTCGGAGGGTCTTCAGGTGTGGAACTGTTTATCTTTTCCCTGTGAACCGCCCCTCCCTAGCTCCCCCAACCAGAAGGGGAGATGCCTCTGTGTGTGTGTGTGTGAGTGTGTGTGTGTGAGTGTGTGTGTGTGCGCACACGCACGCTTGTGTATGCATGGGTTTGTGTGCATTTCTTGGGGAATGGGGAAGACTCAGATGATGAGACCCCAGCTCAGGAAATGTGGAGGGGAACTGGCAGTACACAGCTGCTCCCACCCCTCGAGACCTCTCCCCTCTATGGCTTATTCGAGAGCAAATCAAGGCCCCAGGGTCAGGCAGCCTGTGCTGACTGAATGGGGACAGGGCTGGGGGCAGGATTCCTGGAACCAGGCTGGACGAGAGCTAGTGAAGGGGGCATACAAAAGCTGAAAGGCCCAAATCCCCAAATCCTGGGGGCCGGAGAAAGCTGTTCCGTGGAGGTGTTGAGCAGGGGGGAGGGACTGGGAGGGGGGGTGCTCAAGCTGGCTCCTTTAGTCCCCGGAAGGGATGGGAGGAGCCCCTCAGAGCAGCTAGAAGCCGGGGGGGGGGGGGTTGAAAAACTGGCACAGGGCCTAGATTTGGGTAACCCCCCCATTCCTCAGTGTGGTGGGAGCCAAGGGCCACCTGTCTGCCCCAAGCTCCTGACAAGGAGCAGGAGGTGCCAGTGTTTGAGGGGAGACATAACAGGGAGGGGACGGCCCAGGGGAGGAAGAAGAGGCCCCCCCACCTCGCCCTGGGGGCTGGGGGAGGGGCGTGTAGCCCTTTAAGAGTGGGGGAATGGCCGCCCCCGCAACATGGCTATGTACAAAGAGAACTGCGGGCAGATTGTGCATTGGGCGCTGGGGCTTCCTGCCACCCTGGAGGCTCCCGGGGTGTTCGGGCGCTAGGGAGGGAGGTGAAGGCGCACCCTGGCCCCGGCAGATGTGCTGGCAGGGACCGCTGCACGGAAGGCCCCAGGTGGGTCACCAGCTTTGGCCCGTCCCGCGGGGATCAGGGGTCTCTGAGGAGAATTTGGCCGGAGATAGCGAAGTGCTGATCCTAGTAGGGGCCCAGGTGACAGGCATTGGGCAGGGGGCACTGGTGTCACCCGAGGGTTGGAATGCTCCCCCTCTGCTGCTGATGAGAGGTTGCTGGCTTGACCCTGTCACCAATCGGTTGGCTAGGTGAGGGGCAGCAATGCTGTCAGGAGGGGCCTGGGGCCGAAGTGAGGCGGGCTGAGGCCACATCTGCGGTGGGGTTGATCCGGGCATCATCCTTGGTCAGGAGTGAGGCAGTGACATAAGGAGGGCCAGAGTGGGGGTGAAGTCACCAGAGGGACGCAGGTGGCCCCACCCCTGTCCACTTTGTAGAAACAGGAATATGGCCTTTGTGCTGGTTCCCCTTTAGTGAACAACTGTTAGTACCATGTGGCTCCAGAGGACGACTGAAACACAGCTTGTCATGGTACTTGGCTCCTAAGATGATGGCTCTTGGGGGATGATGGCACATGGTTGCAGTGGACTCTGGGATGACACCAGGGTTATGGGGGATTCTAGTGGTTGGTGACAGCATTGGATCCCATGGATCACAGGAGATGGACACCAGGGTTATGGGGGATACTAGTGGGTGGTGACAGCATTGGATCCCATGGATCCTGGAGATGAAGACACCAGGGTTATGGGGGATACCAGTGGGTGGTGACAGCATTGGATCCCATGGATCCTGGAGATGAAGACGCCAGGGTTATGGGGGATCCTAGTGGATGGTGACAGCATTGGATCCCATGGATCCTGGGAGATGAAGACACCAGGGCTGAAGTGGATCCTAGGAGATCACACCATTGGCTCTCATGGATCCTGGGAGGTGATAACACCACAGGTGAAGTGGATCCTGGGAGGTGGTGGCACATGGCTGAATGAAATCCTAGGAGGTGGTGGCACATGGTTGAAGTGGATTCCTGGAGATGATGACACCATGGCTCCCATGGCTCCTTGCAAATGAAGATGACACTTTTGGGCATTGTGGGTCTTGGGAGGTGATGACATCATGGTTGGAGTGGATCCTAAGAATTGATAACACAATAGCTACGGTAACTCCTGGGACATGAAGACACATGGTTAAAGCAGATCTGGCAGGTGACGACACATGGCTCTCATGAGTCTTTGTAGATAATCACGACACTATTAGGTGTTATGAGTTCTGGGATATGCTGACACCATGGTTGAGTGGATCCTGGGAGGAGATGATACCATGGTTCCATCATGGGAGGTGATGACACCACAACAAGAGGGATTATGGGAAATGGTAGCATCGTCAGTCCTAGTGGATTTCAGTAGAGAATATCTCTGTCAGGCATAGTGGATTCTGGAAGGTAATGTCATCATTGATCATGGTGGGATCTAGGAGATGATGGCACCATCAGCTGTGGTGGATCCTGAAGGTTGATGGCACCATCAGCTGTGGTGGATCCCGAAGGTTGATGACACCATGGTTTTGGGGAATCACGGACGATGGTGACACCATTGGCCATGAGGAGTCTTGGGGGATGGCGATACCATTAGTCACGGTAAATTCTGGAAGGGGATGATACCATAGTTTTGGGTTGTAGGGAATCCTGGGAAAGGATTCCATCCTCAGACATGGGTAACACTTGACCCTGGGTGCAGTACCATCATGAGCAGCAGGTGTTGTGTGGCGCTGACAATGTCAGCGAGGGCAAGAATAGGTGCACCGCAAACACCTCCCCCCAACAGAAGGCTAGGACTTTGTTGCCAGAGTGATTGTCGTAGATATGGCAGAAAGAAGAGTGAGGCCAGGCTAAGGGACACCTATGAGTGCCAGGACTCCAGGATCCTGGTGATCCAGAGTGGCCTCCTGGGAGCAGAAGGCCACCTGCAAGTTCTGCCTCCTAGGAGTCACTGCACAGGCATGGGATCCAAGCCCCATTTGCCCTCAGCAGGTCTGGCACAGATCCTGCTGGGTATGTCCCTGGGGTCTGGGGAGGGAGCGACCAAGCTAAGTCATGGTGGGACAAGGCAGTAACTCTGGTGACACCATCAATACCGATGGCCTTCCAGAGTGGGCAGTGCCTCTGAGGAGGGAGCTCTGGTGATGCCATCACAGCACTGGGGGCTGGGGCATCACTGCCAACAGCCTACACAGACCATCATCTCTGGAGGACGCCCTCCACGTGGGTGGCTCCACAGCGGTGCTTCCTTCAGACAACATCCTTGGATAGGGCCCTTCTCGGCTCTCCGGCATTTTCCCTGGGGTGGTCCTGGACTCTGGGCTGCCCTGCCTTCTACAACATGGTGGCAGCAGTGGAGGCATCTCCTCGTCCCGTCTCAGAGCACGTAGCATCTGGGTGACATCGCAGAAGGGACCTCCTCCTGGAGAGGTCTCAGAGTGAGTTGTCACCTCTGGTGATGACATCACGGGAAGAGGCACGGTCCCTCTGATGACGTCATAGGGCAAGGCACCTTCTCTGGTGATGGCATCACAGGAAGGAGGCAGGGTCCCTGTGATGATGTTGTGAAAAGGAGGCCTTATGTCTAGTGAGGACACAATTAGTGAGGCATTTTCCCCTGTGGCATGTCCCAGGAAGATGGCTTTGTCTGTAATGATGACATCATAGGACAGAGGCATCTTCTCTGCTGCAAAGACACAGGGAGAAAATATCTTCCCCATGGCGATGATGCCAAAAGAGGCCTTGGAGTTAGAGATGGCATCATCCAGGTGAGATTGTCTCTGCAGTGACATCACAGGAATGAATGTCATGGGACAAGCGTCATCTCTGTTACTATACCACAAGAAGGAAGCCTCTGAGGACATCATAGAACATGGACATGGCCTCCAGCGATGACCTCACGGCCGGCCTCTTCCTCTGTGATGACCTCTTGGGAAGGAGGCTTTGTCCCTGTGAGGACATCACAGGACACAGGCATTTTTGCTAGTGATGACCTCATGGGCCAGCCTCTTCCTCTGGGATGACATCATGGGAAGGAGGCCTTGGCTCAAGCAGTGATGTAATTGGAGGAGGAATCTTGTCTGCCAGGACATCCTGGAAGGAGGCTTTGACTCCTGTCCAAGGGCCGATCTGGGCCCCAGGCCCCTGGCGTGTGTGCGCCTGTGTCGGGGGATCCAGGCTGGGACAGGGGCCCGGGAAGCCGCAGCCCCCCAGCCCCGGCCCTGGCCTCAGACAGTCACCTCGTTCTTGCTGGCGGTGCGCAGGTGCTGCGGCAGGTGGTGGCCCGGGATGAACTGCAGCTGCTCCAGCGTGCCCTGGCGCTGGAAGGGCGGCCTGCGGGCCAGCGTGCCCCCGCCCCCGCCGGCGTCGGACATCCAGGCGGGCTGCGGCGAGCCGTGCAGGGCGTGGTGGTGGTGGGCGTGCAGGCTGGACGGTGGCGGCAGCCCGCGCAGCGGCGTTGGGGGGCCCCCGGGCCCCAGCAGCAGGTTGGAGTGCGAGGCGGCCAGGCTGGCCCGCGCAGTGGGGTCTGGGGGCAGCGCGGGGCTGCGCGGGGGCGACAGCAGGTGCTCGCGGCTCTGGCGCAGGGCCTCGGGCGAAGACAGCAGCAGGTGCTCCTGCGACACGAGGCGCGCGCGCGGCAGCGTGAACTCGTAGCGCGAGCGGCCGGCGTCGCCCAGCAGGTGCTCCTGGGACATGACCCGACGTGGGTTGGGCGCGGGCGCCAGGCCCAGCTCCTCGGGGCCGCCCCAGGCATCCATGCGGTAGCCGCCCCCGGTGCCCGGCCGCCGCAGCGCGTGCAAGGGCAGCGTGCCGCGGGGCAACTCCAGGGGCCGGCGCTTGAGGTATGCCTCGTCCAGATCCTTCTCGGCTGCGGGTAGAGGGGGAAGAGCCACAGCGGTGGGTCCCAGCGCATCCAGAGCCCTCCTCTCCCGCCTCCTCACATCCCGCTCCCATGCAGGTCTGTCCCCCCCCTCACAGGGACCCCGGGCACCAGGCTAGCTGCGTGGCCAAAATGCAGATTCCCAGGCCCAGCCCACAATGCTGGGTCAGTACATTTTTATTCCCGCTGCCTCTGCCTAAACCTTCTTTTTGGAGTAGAACCCAGCTCTTGATTTTAGGGAACCACTGGCCCCCTCCCTTTCATCCTGTAGCAATGTTATTCACACTTGGAGTTGTGACCTGTTGCATTGTGATGTTGATTTTGTAGGTAGTGAGCAGCGTTTAGAAAAATGAAATCAAATAGAAGAGAAAACTATCAGAAAGTGTTTATGTACTAAGGGAATTGGGGTAAGTGCTGGTTCATAAAATTCTTACTTCAGGGGTGTGTGTGTGTGTGTGTGTGTGTGAGTGAGGTTGAAATATCAAATCATAAGTGAGATTTACTTTAAAAGGATCCACCAAGGGCTCCTGTAATCCCAGCACTTTGGGAGTCTGAACAGGAGGGTCGCTTGAGCCCAGGAGTTGAAGACCAATCTGGGCAATATAGTGAGACCCCATTTCTAAAAAACAAATTAAAAATTAGCCAAGCATGGTGGCACATGCCTGTAGTCCCAGTTACTCAGGAGGCTGATGTGAGGGGATTGCTTGAGTCCAGGAAGTTGAGCCTGCAGTGAGCCGTGACTGCACCACTGCACTCCAACCTGGGTGACAGAGTGAGGACTTGTCTTTCTTTCTTTTTTGAGACTGAGTTTCACTCTTGTTGTCTAGCCACGAGTGCAGTGGCACAATCTTGGCTCACTGCAACCTCCACCTCCTGGGTTCAAGCAATTATCATGCCTCAGCTTCCTAAGTAGCTGGGGTTACCAGGCATGCACCACCATGCCTGGCTAATTTTGTACTTTTAGTAGAGATGGGGTTTTACTATGTGTCAGGCTCATCTCGAACTCCTGACCTCAAGTGATCCACCCACCTCGGCTTCCAAAGTGCTGGGATTACAGGTGTGAGCCACCGTGCCCAGCCGACCTTGTCTCTAAAAACAAACAAACAAACAAACAAATCCACCAAAAGGTGGGGTGGAGGGAGGATAGATTAACAAAATGTGGCTAATTATTAAGGCTGAGTGATGGGAACATGGGGCTCATTTTATAATTTCCTCTACTTGCATGCATGTTTGCAAATGACTATAATAAAAAGTTTCAATGCTTTCCTGTAATTAAAAATATATGTGTGTGTGTGTCTCATGGGTCACAATATGAAAATCATTGCTGGGCTGGGCGTGGTGGCGCACACATGTAATCCCAGCATTTTGGAAGGCCAAGGTAGGTGGATCATCTAAGGTCAGGACTTTGAGATCAGCCTGACCAACATGGTGAAACCCTATCTCTACAAAAATACAAAAATGAGCTGGGCAT
Source organism: Cheracebus regulus (assembly GCA_963574635.1). Lineage (NCBI taxonomy): Eukaryota > Metazoa > Chordata > Mammalia > Primates > Pitheciidae > Cheracebus > Cheracebus regulus. The sequence goes on from CAUYQU010074885.1 coordinate 53,612, forward strand.
GGTGGCATGTCCCTGCAATCCCAGCTACTCCGGAGACTGAGGCAAGAGAATCACTTGAATCCAGCAGGCAGAGGTTGCAGTGAGCTGAGATGGTGTTTGCACTCCAGCTTGGGCAACAGAGTGAAACTCTGTCTCAAAAAAGGAAGAAGGAGAAGGAGAAGGAGGGGAAGAAGTAGGAAGAAGAAGAAGGAGGAGGAGGAGGAGGAGAGAGCAAGAGGAAGAGGAGGAGGAGGAGGAAAGTCATTTCTGGCTGGGTATGATGGCTCATGCCTATAATCTCAGCACTTTGAGAGGATGAGGTGGGTGGCTTGCTTGAGCCCAGGAGTTCGAGACCAGCCTGGGCAACACAGTGAAACCCTGTCTCTACAAAAATACAAAAATTAGCCAGGCATGGCAGCACGAACTCTCAGTCCCAGCTATTCAGGAAGCTGTCGTGGGAGGATCACGCTTGCACCTGGGGAGGTAGAGGCTGCAGTGAGCTATGATAGTGCTACTGCATCCCAGCCTGAATGACAGAGTGAGACCCTGTCTTGAAAAAGTAATAATAATAAAGAAGAAAAACTGTTTCCTAGTGAGGCTCTCACTTTAAGATGTTTGAAGGCTGCTCCACTGCCAGAGGTGGGCCACAGACTGGAAAATGTCCAATCGGAGTCACAGGAATTGGTTCAGGGATGGCCATGTGACCCAACTGGGACCAATGGCATCCAGGCCTGGGATTTTTGCTGGAATTGTTGGAAGAGACTTTTTCCTGCCGGGGCCCCTGAGCTGGGAGAACGGCAGCCCGAACATCTGCCGGGTGATCGTTGCCACCACGAGGGGAGACTGTCTGAAAATGAGCCCCGCCGGTCGCCTAAAGAGCTGAGAGACAGCTCTTGAGCCCCCGAAACAGCCACATCCCAATTTGGTGACCTGCAAACTTTCCGTTATCAAGTCAATGAATATTTTTCCTTTAGCTTAAGTTGTATTTCTATTAATTGCAAGTCCAAATTCTGATGAATACAATAATAAGTCCTGGGAGGGGAGACCAGAAGGTTGCATTTTAAAAAAAAAGCAAACCAGAAATGGTTCTGATACAAAAGTACCTCAGGTAACTCTGGAGCAAACTTGGAGTAAAACCTGAGAATGGAAACGCAGGCAGGCGCTTGGGCCACTGTCCATGGTCCTGAACCCAGGCTCGGGCCCCGCCCGCTTCCCGTCGGCGCCCCCTGCGCCTGCCAGGACTCACCCAGCCTCTTGAGGGAGGAGTAGCGATTCAGCTCGGACTTCACGGCAGCCTCGTAGGACGGGGGCAGATGCGAGAGGTTGTGGAAGGACCGAGAGCAGGACAGCGTGGAGTAGTGCAAGGAGGGGCTGGGCGGCGGCAAGGCTCGCCAGTCTGGTCAGAGGGGGCAGGGCCAGGGTCAGTCAGCCTCCTCCCTCGGACCCGGGAGTCTAGACCCCAGCCCCTCCTCCCTCGGACCCGGGGGTCCAGGCCCCCCAGCCCCTCCTCCCTCGGACCCAGGAGTCCAGACCCCCAGCCCCTCCTCCCTCAGACCCAGGAGTCCAGACCCCAACCCCTCCTCCCTCAGACTCAGAAATCCACCTCCACAGCCCCTCCTCCCTCAAAGGAGTCCAGACCCCAGCGCCTCCTCCCTCGGACCCAGGAGTCCAGACCCCAGCCCCTCCTCCCTCGGATCCAGGAGTCTAGACCCCAGCGCCTCCTCCCTCGGACCCAGGAGTCCAGACCCCAGCGCCTCCTCCCTCGGACCCAGGAGTCCAGGCCCCAGTCCCTCCTCCCTCAGACCCAGGGATCCGACCCCAGCCCCTCCACCTTCAGACCCAGGAATCCAGGACTCAGCTCCTCCTCCCTCAGACCACGGAGTCCAGGACCCTTCTCCTCCCCCCTCAGATCCAGGAGTCTAGACCCCAGTCCCTCCTCCCTCAGACCCAGGAATCCAGACCGCAGCCCCTCCTCCCTTAGACCCGGGAGTCCAGACCCCAGCCCCTCCTCCCTCGGACCCGGGAGTCCAGACCCCAGCCCCTCCTCCCTCAGACCCAGGAGTCCAGACCCCAGCCCCTCCTCCCTCAGACCCAGGATTCCAGGCCCCAGCCCCTCCGCC
>CAUYQU010074890.1:0-42006 GCA_963574635.1 Cheracebus regulus
TGGTGAAAGGATCAATGCAACAAGAAGAGCTAACGATCCTAAATATATACGCACTCATTGCAGGAGCACCCAGATACATAGGGCAAGTTCTTAATGACTTACAAAGAGACTTAGACTCCCACACAATAATAGTGGGAGACTTTAACATTACACTGTCAATATTACACAGATCAACGAGATAGAAAATCAACAAAGATATCCAGGACTTGAACTCAGACCTGGAGCAACTAGACTTAACACATATTTACAGAACTCTCCTCCCCAAATCCACAAAACATACATTTTTCTCAGTATCACATTATACCTATTTTAAAAGTGACCACATAATTGGAAGTAAATCACTCCCTAGCAATTGCATAGCATTTCACAGGTTTAAATAAAATATTGGTTGGCTGCTTATTTGTTATTTTCATCCCCTATTCCTTCCTATCTCCATTGTTAAGCACAATTACTGGCATAAAAGAGGTTTTTAATACCCATTTTTAGACTGCATTGTAGCCTGGGCAATAAAACAAGAATCCCATTCTCTCTCCCTTTTTCTCTTCCTCTTTCTTTCTTTTCTGTTTCTTTCTTTCTCCTCTTCTCTCTTTAAAGAAAAAGAAAAAGAAAAAAAGGCTGGGCACGGTAGCTCACGCCTATAATCCCAGCACTTTGGGAGGCTGAGGTGGGTAGATCACGAGGTCAGGAGTTCAAGACCAGCCTGGCAAGATGGTGAAACACTATCTTTACTAAAAACAGAAAAAAATTAACTAGGTGTGGTGGAACACACCTGTAGTTCCAGCTACTTGGGAGGGTGAGGCAGAAAAATTGCCTGAACCCAGGAGACAGAGGTTACAATGAGCCAAGATTGTGCCACTACACTCCAGCTTGGGCAACAGAGCAAGACTGTCTCAAAAAAAAAACAAAAAAAAAAAACAAACAAAACAAAAACAACTTCAACCTCCTTCCTCTAAAACATGCTTAACATAAGAAAAAATTTTTTAATCAAATTTACATTGAGACTTTATACATATCAATGCAAAAAGGCCAACGGAACAAGACGATCTATTTATTTAGACCTTTGTCATAGAGTATAACCAATTAATGAATTAAAGCCAACAGTGGGTTTATTCTTTTTACTATATATGATCAATATGTATAATCTTAACAATGATAAAGCCTCTTGGTATTCAATTCTACTTACCCCAAAGGTTTTGGCTTGTGCGTATCTAAGGAGTGCAACTGACATCTCTTATTCTTCTTACTTTTTGGAATAGCATCTATCATGTCATTTAGTTTGGACCTAATTAAAAATAAAACACATTCAGGGTTTAATTCATTTTTCTTTCAAATTTTAAAATCTCTATTTACTGTCTTTTAGAAAGAAGTCTCAAAACAAGAGCACCCACTTCTCTATCCCCACCATATCTAGCAGTGTGCCTGGCACTCAAGTATTTCAAGACTGACTGCTACATGACTCCCAGCCATCTTCTCTTGCCCAGGCATTATGTAAAGAGACCAGTTGCATTAACACACACCTGGAGTCCCAGCTATTTGGGAGCCCGATGTCAGAGGATCACTGAAGCCCAAGGTTTGAGGCCAGCCTGGGCAACATAATGAGACCCCATGTCTTTAAAAAAAAAAAAATACAAAAAACCTCACAAAACATTATGTAAATACAAAACATCCTTGAAGAGGAGCCATCAACAGAAATTTTATGCAAATATGTAATACATACTACTACTATCCGCACCCTCCAGCCAACCAATGAGCAAAGTCTGTCAATTCTAACTTTTAAATATATCTAGAATCAGGCCTGCTGTAGTAGCTCACGCCTATAATCCCAGCACTTTGTAAGGCTGAGATGGGAGGATCACTTGAGGCCAGAAATTCAAAGCCAGCCTGTGCAACATAGCAAACTTCACCTTTAAAGAAAATTTTTAAATGAGGCCAATCGTGGTGGCTCACGCCTGTTATTCCAGCACTTTGGGAGGCTAAGGTTGATGGGTCTCTTGAGGCCAGGAGTCAGAAACCAGCCTGGCCAACATGGAGAAACCTCATTTCTACTTAAAAAAAAAATTATATATATATGCAAAAATTAGCCAGGTGTGGCGGTGCACACCTGTAATCCCAGCTACTCAGGAGGCTGAGGCATAAGAATTGCTTGAACCTGGGAGGCAGAGGTTGCAGTGAGCCAAGATTGCACCACTGCACTCCAGCTTGAGACAGAGCTCCAGCTTGAGACAGAGTGAGACTGTCTCAACAAAATAAAATAAAATCTAAATAAAAATTAATCAACAGTCAATCTAGAATCAAATCACTTCTTATCACCTCTACCATTATCATCTCTGTCCAACCCACCAATCTCTAGCTTCATCACCTGCAATAGCTGGCCTCCTAAATTGTCTCCTTGCTGTCACCTTCTGCCCTTTACATTGAGGCCTCACTCCGCAGCTAGAGTGATCCTTTTAAAACATTAATCAGATTATATTATTCCTCTGTTCAAAAACACTCCAAGGCTTCTTTTCCCAAGCCCAAGCATAGTAAAAATCAAAAGTCCCTACCACCATCTCTAAATAGGAAAGCCTCAGGGTTTACTCTTCAGATTTCTCTTTCTTTTCCTATTTATAGTCACTAAATGAGACAAATTTACAGCTCTAAGCCAGACTTTTTTGAATTCTACTTGGATGCCTAATTGCTATCTCAAGCTTAAGACACTCAAAGATGATCTGTTACATTTCTCCTCTCAGTCTTGTCCATCTCAGTAAAGGCAAACCATTTGTCCATCATTACACCACAAATCCGACAATCATCCTTGATGTCCTCCCTCCCAACCAGTCTATCCAAAAAAAATCCCATTGGCTCATTCTTCAAAATATATCCAGGATCCGTTACAACCATTTTTTACTACTTCCATGGCCATTATTCATTCTCAATTCAGAGGTCAAAGTAAGCCAGATTTTGTCAACTATGTCACTCTTCTGCTCAAAACCTTCCCAAAGCATCTCATCTCACTCAGAGTAAAAATAAAAGACCTCGGCCAGCCACGGTGGCTCACGCCTGTAATCCCAACACTTTTAGAGGCCGAGGCAGGTAGATCTCCTAAGGTTAGGAGTTCAAGACCAACCTGGCCAACATGATGAAACCCCATCTCTACTAAAAAATGCAAAAAACAGCTGAGCATGGTGGTGGGTGCCTATAATCCCGGCTACTCGGGAGGCTAAGGCAGGAGAATTGCTTGAACCCGGGAGGTAGAGGCTGCAGTAAGCTGAGATTGAGCCACTGCACTCCAGCCTGGCCAACAACAGCAATACTCTGTCTCAAAAAAATAAAAATAAAAAAAGACCTCAGGATGACCTACAAGGTGCTGCATGACTGGATCTTTTATTACTCTTCTTACCCCATCTTCTATTACTGTTCCCTTTATTCATCTGGTTCTAGCCATGACACCTTCCTATTACTCAAACACACCAATAAAACCCCAACATCTGAAGCTTTGCACTAAGCTGTTCCTTCTCTGCCTTCCCCCAGTTTTCTATAAGATTCGCTCACTCACTTCATTCAAGTCTATATTCAATGTCATTTTATTAGGGAGGCCTTCCCTGACCACCCTCCACCCTGCTCCATTCTCTATCTCCCTTACTGGTTTTTCTAATTTATCATACCTGACAAATTGCGTATTCTCCCCTCATTGAGAGCAAAAATTTTACAGTCACTTGTACACAGAAGTTACTCAATAGAAGTATTAAACGAGACTTCCACCAAACGAGACTTCCATCCTTCCACCAAGAAAGTAAGCTGCCATTGTCACCAAGCTGTTTTAAATTTTAACAAACCCATTTTCTCCTAATTGATTATACTTACCCATGTACATAAAATAATGTATAAAGCTTCTTTGCATCAGTCATGCAGCTTCTAGTTACAGACAGGACTCCCTTGGGCCCTACTGTTAAGGGCTCAAGAGCAGGATTGCCAGACTCTACAAGCTGGGAAAAGAGACGCTCCACACTGCGACGACAGCCAACACAGGGGACAAGCTGAGAAAGTGCACTCAGGACTTCACGTGATGTCACCACCATGGCAATACTCAGATCCTGTTGCTTAAGCATACCATGTCGCTGAAAAAGGGAAAGAAAATGAAGGAGTGTCCTTTAAAAAGACATAAAATTACACTTTCACTACTACTGGTTCCTATCCTTATGCAGTAAGTACAACCTGGCTGGGGCTTACCAGCTCTACCTGCAACTGAATCAGAAAGGCAAAATAGCCTTGTCCACGCTGTACTGACAAGTCCATGCTCCACAAACTCCCTTGCTCTAGACTCTAGGGCACATAAACAACTCTGATTAGTATGCCAAAAAGCAGTCCTGTATCTGGAAATGTAGGGCTGGTTCAGTCAGTATTAAGCCAGTATTCTTACCACCAGAAAAAAAGGGCACAATACAGCTGTATCATTTTTGTTTTTTTGGTTTTTGTTTTGTTACCACTTCTAACAACACACTATCACTGTATTTAGCTACAGGAGTCAAGTTAGGAGGTTAACCATGTGAAGCAGCAATTCTCAATCCAGAGGTATAAACAGGTGTATTATGGATTAGTGGGAGAAAACATGGCCCATCTTTCCTACGTAGGGAAGTAACAGGAATGCTGCTGCATATGAAGGGTATCTGCTGGTTATGACAAGGTAGAAAAACGACTGAGATCTGCTGTTGCGGAGAAATGAGCAAACTCGTTATATGAGTAAATAACTTCTACCTGATAGAGTTATAGTTACACTGCAGTTAACACTTCGAGATTTACCAAAACCAGATGGGAAAGTAGGATAATTCCCAAGAAGCATTTTCTCACATTTACCATTACCCTTCAAAGTTTTCTCTAAAAGTAGAAATAAAAGTTCTGAAGTAAACTAACAAGCCATCTTCCAATATCTTAATTACAGTCTGCCCTCCGTATCCATGGGTTCTACATCTGTGAATTCAACCAACCAAGGATCAAAAATATTTGGGGGGAAAAAAGGATGGTTGCCTCTGTACTAAACATGTACAGACTTTTCTTGCCATTAGTCCCTAAACAATACAGTATAACTACTATTTACACAGCATTTACATTGTATTAGGTACTATAAGTAATCTAAATATGCTTTAAAGTATATGGGAGGATGTGCAAAGGTTATATGCAAATATACATCTTGTTTTTTCTGAGACAAGGTCTCACTCTATTGCTCAGGCTACAGTGCAGCGGTGCACACTCAGCTCACTACAACCTCTGCCTCCTGGGCTCAAGAGATCCTCCCACTTCAGCCTACTGAGTAGCTGGGACCCCAGGCACATGCCACTACCTCCAGCCAACATTTTTGCACTTTTTGTAGAGACAGGGTTTTGCCATGATGCTTAGGCTGGTCTCCAACTACTGAGCTCAAGCAATCCATACCTGCTTTGGTCTCCCAAAGTGCTGGGATTACAGGATTGAGCCACCAGCCCAGCCCTTACTACACCATTTTCTACAAGGGACTTGAGCATTGTGGGCTTTGGTTTGCATAGAGATCCTGAAACCAATCCCCCACAGTTACTGAGGGATAAATGTATATTGTATTTAAGTCTATTTATAAAGTACTATATTTCTCAGGAATTAAATAAAAATCACTAAGCTCATAATATAGGATTATTTTGTCTGAAAAAAATAATTACTACTACAGCAGAAGACCAACACATTTTTAACAAAAAATTGTATACCCTATCTTTGAAAAACTAGGAAAGATGGCCTGGTGAAATTAAAGCCTTATGAACATGTAAAATATTAACATACCACCACCAATTCTTTTTCACATGACAGTTACATAAATCAAGTAAATAACTATGTATATTTACTGTAGCAATGGTAAAAGAGAAAGCAATTTCAGTGCATTATTAAGACCTAGAGAACCCTATGTAAAATTAATACAGCTAAATTTTAAATCAGTCTTTTTTAAAGACATACACCATTAAACATATTAAACACATATACCATTAAAAACACCGACTGAAAAAACTATTACCTGAATGAACTGCTTTAGCTGTGCACCACTATTCTGATGCCCATCGAGATTTAACACATTGTCAGGAAATTCCATCACCATCTTAAAAAAAATGCAAATAGAACAGAAATCAATTATTTTACCCCTCTGAGAACAGGATATAGCCTACAAACTCCCAGAACAAAAACAGATCCCTGAAAGCCAGATTTGCACCCACCCCTACCCCTCAAAAAAATTTTTTTTAATCCGAGTACACAAGTTTATTTTTTTTTTTTTTTGGAGACAGAGTCTTGCTCTGTTGCCCAGGCTGGAGTGCAGTGGTGCAATTTCAGCTTACCACAACCTCCACCTCCTGGGTTTAAGCAATTCTCCTGCCGCAGCCTCCTGAGTGGCTGAGATTATAAGCACCCACCACAATGCCTGGCTAATTTTTGTATTTTTAGTAGAGACAGGGTTTCCCCATGTTGGCCAGGCTGGTTTAAAACTCCTGACCTCAGGTGATCCACCCACCTCGGCCTCCCAAAGTACTAGGATTACAGAAGTGAGCCAATGTGCCCCGTCAGAATAGTGCCTGGCACACAGTGTTTGCCCTAATTATGAACAAAAAGGGCACATTGATATACTTATTCAATTATCAAAATTCACTACCAGAGGAAGGCATATGAAGCTTAAGGAGGCTTCAGTATGTCACATAATGGGAATTTATAATTAGTACATTTTACTGATCTGTTGTCACACCACAGATTTTAAGTAGTACCATAGTTATGTATCACTACAGGCCATTTTTACTATATTATGAAATTAAAGCAGCATCCCGATTTCAGAGATATTAAAATGTGGGGAGGGGGAGGTATACCTTCAAAACAATGAAAATAACACATGTATATCTTAACTAAAACATTGTTAAAGATCAAACATACAGTACTAGGACAAACTGTTTCCACATAACAAGGACCACAAACTTCTACAAAACCAGAGTGAAGTCAAGACAAAAAGACCCATTTAGGGCAAAACAGAATATCCCTACCCAGTTGAATGTGTTCTTAAAAAGATCACTCCCTTCCCCAACCAACACCAAAGACCTGCTTCTTTAATGGACATGACCATTCCATTCCTTCTGTATTAGAGAAGTTTAAAACATGCTTGTTCTAACGACAAAATGAGGCCTCATTAATAAGTAAGTATAAGCAACAGATTTAAGAGTTTTTCTTGATCTGATAAGGGAGGAATATGAGATATGTGAAGTAGGGAGACAGATAACTAAGAGGATAGACTATTATGCAAATACCAACTTAATCCAGACTGCATTTACAACACAATTCAAATTTTTAATGTGCATACTTTCACATCTCTCAAAAAAACAAAGCATATTACATGTGCCTATCTCTAGGTAGTGAGACAACTTTATTTATGAATGTGTTCCTATATTTCCCAAATGTATTACAATGCATATATACTATTTATTATGCAGGGGGGAGAGTTAATGCTCCTTGCTTCCAATTCTATATTCATTATGCCATGTTCAAAGACATGCTTCCATTTCAAGAGCTTTTTTTTTTTTCTTTTTTTTGACAGAGTCTTGCTCTGTTGCCCAGGATAGAGCATACTGGTGCAATCTTGGCTCACTGCAACCTCCACCTCCCGGGTTCAAGCAATTCACCTGCCTCAGCCTCCGAAGCAGCTGAGATTACAAGCACCCATTACCACACGCAACTAATTTTTTTGTAGAGACAGGGTTTCGCCATTTTGTCTAGGCTGGTTTTGAACTCCCCAGCTCAGGCAATCTGCCCGCCTTGGCCTCCGAAAGTGCTGGGATTACAGGCATCAGCCACCGCACCCAGCCCATTTCAATAGCTTTTACCATTATAGAAGTTTGTTCTTCCATACATACAAATGAAATGTCCAAATGTCAATTATCCAATTTTCAGGTTTATCAACCCTGATATCTCGTTTCTAGTTTTCCTTCTCAGTCTTCTTACCTCCAAAGGGGGGGTAGCAGTAAATAATAATAAAGACACTTCATAGGTACTAGACATTGTTTTTTTTTTTTTTTTTTTTTTTTTAACCAGGGGAAAGCGCGAACGCAGTCTCCCACTATCACAAATTATGCAGTCGAGTTTCCCACATTTGGGGAAATCGCAGGGGTCAGCACATCCAGAGTGCAATGGATAAGCCTCGCCCTGGGAAAACCACCTTCGTGATCATGGTATCTCCCCTGCCAGGTAAGTATGACATTGTTATAACAAAGCACTTTCATATATTAACTTTATCAACAGTACAAAGCAAAACTGAAGTCAATGGTCTGTTTTAATGCTGTAGCTATAAATGATCTGCTGAGGATGACTGAAGCGAGCAAAATATCTAATGATCCATACTGCCTATTGTATTTATTGTAATTAACATGGTCTCAAATTTTTTTAAAAAATTAATAATCCTGGTATTGGAAATCCTGGTCCAGAAAACTTATAATAAAAGCAATAAAATAGTTAATAGTTCAAGTAAGTTGGATTTTCTGGAATCCTGTCAAGTCATTAAAAAGTTATAAACTTTTGGAACCATGTAACTCAACAGAATATTGCAGGTCACTCCAAACCTACCATTTAAACAACTAATACCTTGATTTTTATTTTCACTTGCTTTATACAAATACACACCATTTCACCACACACCAATAGCCATAATTTTTTAAGTAACAATTATCTATAATGTTTAAAGATCAAAGCTACCAATCTAAAAAAACAAAAAATATTCCTTATTTAACCAAATCAAAGTCTCTCCAGTCTGGTTCTTAGGTGAAATCCTAAATTCTGGCTCCGTATTTATTTGCATTCTGATCAACTGTTTTTGTTTTAAAAACTGAAACGGAGGCCAAAGAACACATCTAATGATACTGAGCCTGCAAGCTGATTTGTAAATTTTTTTTTTTTTTTTTTTTGAGACGGGGTCTCCCTCTGTTGCCTAGGCCGGAGTGCAGTGGGGTGACCTTGGCTCACTGCAGCCTCCACCTCCCAGATTCAAGCAATTCTCCCACCTCAGCCTCCCGAGTAGCTAGGATTACAAGTGCACCAACACACCCGGATAATTTTTGTATTTTTAGTAGAGACAGGGTTTTGCTATGTTGGCCAGGCTGGTTCTGAACTCCTGACCTCAGGTGATCCACCCTCCTCAGCCTCCCGAAGTGCTAGGATTACAGGTGTGAGCCAATGCACCTGGCCTAAAATATTTTAATTATATGGATAATATCTAATTTAGGAATTCTTTCTAAAAAGTCAATAAAGAACAGGGTTAAATATTTTAAAAAACAAAACTCATTTCAAATCATTTCATTTTCACCTAATTAGTACAGAAAATATTAAGATCTAAACTATTTATGTGTCTTTCACAGATTTCACCAGCTTAGATACTACTAAATTTTCTCTTGTTATTTACTCAATACTACTGTGGCTAGAGACAATGTACTCAAACTAAATATTACTCTGTCTTTGCCTTTCAAACACTTAGGACAATGGCTTTTTACCTTACTGTTTTCTGGCCAATCACTATATATGTGGTTTAATGTTTTAAGAGATGAAAATAAAAAGGGGAAGGCAAAGAGGCTAGCAGCACAATTTGTTCTTCATTCTTTAAAACCACTTCCTTGACTTAATCTTGAGATTCTAGGTTACCTAAAGGAAAGCAGTCCTGTCAAGTATTTCAGGTGTGGTTTTATAGAAGCATCATTAGCATTCAGCTTCATGAAGAGGTTGTCTGTCCATAGCTAACCAAAAATAGAGCAAGTCATTGAGCTGTAATTACTGCTTTATAAAGTTTATTGAATCCATTACCCACTTTCACTCTTAAGCGTTTGTCCTGGTTTCTCCTGACCACAAAACAATCTGTTTTTAGTGCACTCTCACAAGTTGTAACCAACAATATACTAAATTTGCATTTATTAAAATCACTGTCATTTTGGTTTTACTCTTTTACTTCTTCATCCACACAGCTATTTATAACATCACTCTCAGTTAAATTAACTATTAAATCAAGAGTTGAAAGAAAACATTAAATGCTAAACTCTTAACCGCAAAACATCTCGTTCCCAAGTGGATAAGCTACCGTTTATTATTTTTTAAAGGTAAGGCAGTTAAGAACTCTTATCAGATTAATGCTGTACATGGAAACAAGAACAAAAAGGAAAAAAAAAAACCCAAACTCTTATTAGAGTATTCTATTTAGATCAGCTTAAATTAGGAGAGTAAACTGCAATGCAGAAATATTGCAGCAATCTGGCTGGGTGTGGTGGCTCACGCCTGTAATCCCAGCACTTTGCAAGGCCAAAGCAGGCAGATCATTTGAGGTCAGGAGTTCAAGACCAGTCTGGCCAAAATAGTGAAGCTCCGTCTCTACTAAAAATACAAAAAGTAGCCAGGCATGGTGGCAGATGCTTGTAATCCCAGCTGCTCAGGAGGGAGGCTGAGGCACAAGAATCGCTTGAACCTGAGACAGAAGTTGTAGTGAGCTGAGATTGTGCCACTGCACTCCAGCCTGGATGACAGAGACTCCATCTCAAAAAAAAAAATATTGTAGCAATCTGACAATATGTACCAAAAATTTTATAAAAGGTTCTTATCCTTTGACCCAGTAATTCCACTTCCAAAAGCCTGAGAAAACTTTTTTTTTTTTTTTGGAGAATCTCACTCTGTCGCCCCAGGCTGGAATGCAGTAGTGCGATCTCAGCTTGCTACAACCTCCGCCTCCTGGGTTCAAGCGATTCTCCTGCCTCAGCCTCCTGAGTAGCTGGGGTTACAGGCACGTGCCACCACGCCTGGCTCATTTTTTGTATTTTTAGTAGAGACAGTGTTTCACCATGTTAGCCAGGACGGTCCCCATCTCCTGAACTGGTGATCCGCCCGCCTCAGCCTCCCAAAGTGCTGGGATTACAGGAGTGAGCCACTGCGCCTGGCAAGAAAACATTTTAATGCAAAGATTTGTGCATTATTTATATTCTTATTCATAGCAAAAAGTAGAACAACCTCCATGTCCAACAGTGGAATTATGGAATCTCATACAACAGAAAATTACACAGGAATTAAAAATGTTTAAGAATGACCAGAAAAAAAAGTTTTCAAAATTACATTTAGTGAACTAAATCAGGTTATAAAACGTTACCAAAAACATATTAACTCTGCATCTATGTGTGTGTCTATGAATGAAATTATACCAAATGCTGCTTATCCCTGAGAAGTATAACTAAGGGTAATTGGTTTTGCAATTATTTTTCAAGATTTTGGAAGAAATACCTATTTTGGCTGGGTGTGGTGGCTCATGCCTATAATCTCAGCACTTCAGGAGGTCGAGGCAGACAGATCACCTGAGGTCAGGAGTTCAAGACCAGCCTGATAAACATAGTGAAACCCCATTGCTACTAAAAATACAAAAAAATTAGCCAAGCATGGTGGTGTGCACCTGTAATCCCAGCTACCTGGGGCGCTGAGGCAGAAGAATCACTTGAACCCTGGAGATAGAGGTTGCAGTTAGCCAAGATCATGCCACTGTACTCCAGTCTGGGCGACAGAGCAAGACTCTGTCTCCAAAAGAAAAAAACAAAAACAAAACAAAACAAAAAACCTTATTCTTCAAAGATCTCTCTAAAATAAAAACTGTATTCTATCTGTTCAATTTTAATAACATTGAACAGCATTTTAGCCACATAGTATAAAACTGTCTTAAATATTTCAATCATTCCACCAGCTTATTTGGGATTTTCTCAAATACACCTACATCAGCCCTATACTCAAGTGTTCAAACCCACTGAACTACCATCGGAATCTTCTAAACATGGATACAACGTAACACATAAAAGAGGCTTTTTTTTTTTTTTTTGAGACTAGAGTTTCGCTTTGCCTCCCAGACTGGAGTACAGTGATGCGATCTCAGCTCACTGCAACCTCCACCTCCCAGTTCAATCAATTCTCTTGCCTCAGCCTCCTGAGTAGCTGGGTCTAAAGGCACATGCCACCACACCCAGGTAATTTTTTTGTAATTTAGTACAGACGGGTTTTCATCATGTTGCCCAGGCTGGTCTTGAACTCCTGAGCTCAGGCAATCCGCCTGCCTCTCAGCCTCTCAAAGTGGCAGGATTACAACTGTGAGCCACAGTGCCCAGCTTAAGGCTACTTTTCTTTTTTGAAACGGGAGTATTGCTCTTGTCGCCCAGACTGAAGTGCAGTGCCACGATCTCAACTCACTGCAACCTCCACCTCCCCAATTCAAGGGATTCTCCTGCCTCAGCCTCCTGAGTAGCTGGGATTACAGGCACCCACCATCACGCCCGACTAATTTTTGTATTTTTAGTAAAGATGTGATTTCATTACGTTGGCCAGGCTGGTCTCGAACTGCTGACCTCAAGTAATCTGCCCTACTCAGCCTCCCAAAGTGCTGTAATTACAGGCGTGAGACACTGCACCTGGCCTAAGGCTACAAGCTTGTTACATTTTTACAAGTTCAAGTTACAACTGCCAGTTTAACTAAGGCTAGAGGTTTCAGCATCCCTAAGATGATAAAGTGTACAACTGACCGTAAACATTGTCACTATACTGCAACATTTAGCTACTACCAAAATTCTAAGACTATTTGAAATAAGTTCAAATGATGTTTCCTCAGGGCATTACCTACAGACCCTAGGAACAAAGACAAAACCTAACCTTAACTTCAGGCACGAACTGCCATCCAACTATCAAAGGACCAGTGCACAGCATAAAACTCTGACATAGGAACTTCTTTCCTCTTCCCTTTTCCCATTCTCTCCCAACAGGTGTTCTGCTCTGCACTCTCCTTTCAGTAGTATTTGGTAGAATATCCTGAAAGAAACTTGTTTCCCTTGACAAGAATTTTCACTAACATTCACTCACAGCATTCAATGACTGTGCAGAAGTTCCAACACAAATAATTTTCTCACTCATTCCTTAGTGATAAAAACTCACTCTGAAGCAAAGAAAAACTGCACCTTTTCCTAAATGTTATTTTGAGATATTTAAATTAAGTGAGCTTAAGTTTTATTTGCCTTAGTCACAAGTCCACAATAAAATAAAAGCAAAATTCAACCACCAGATACAGTGCAAATTAAGTGCTAAACCACGTTGCAAGGTTACATCTTTCCCAGTGGAAAATTGGGAAAGTCACATCTCTATGGAGAGAATACAGTATAAAAGCACCTAAAAAGTTGGCCATTTTAAAGTGCTATATGACAGATGTATTAATGTGCTGCATTCACAAAGGTGGTCATGTGAGTATTCCAAAAACTAGTAAGTGTCTTTTAAAGCCTAATTTATGTTGGTTTTCCCTGTTTTGATATTATTCACTCAATTATAATCTTACATCCAAACTCACTGGATTTTTTTTTTAACTCCAAAGCCACTCTGGGACAACAAACCTCAAAGGCTGACATCAAACTATATGCTTTAGAAAAGTGTTTATGTTGGCGGGGCAGAGAAAAAAGAAAGTATCAACAAATGAATTCCTATCCAGAATCCAAACTGAGAAATGCATTATTTAATTTGATCACAGTGCTGGTTTCAACTATTTAAAAATACAAGTCCGTTATACTTCTAATGCAAAAAGTACAGAAATCATAATCAAGGCACACAAGTAATTTCTAATGCATCAACACTATTTACTTTATGTCAGAACAAATCATTCTACCTTTTTTCATGAAAAATAAATGTACTTGGATAACTGTCGATGCTGTCACTTAAAAAGTTCTAATAAATTAAGTCATTCAATAGCTCTTACCCTTTTTAGAGTACTACAGCTCAATCAAGTCTTAAATGAGACTGGCAAGCATAAAGGCATAGACTGGCATCTCTACAATGACTTGCATTTTACATAAAATTTGAAAAAACTTTGGTAGATATTTGCAAAAAAAAAAATATTGAGGAACAAAATTAATCAACTGCCTTTGATAGCAAAAGAATACTGATGAGATGAAGAGACTTAGCTGCACCTTATCGATATAAGCAAATGTATAATCCAAAGCTTCAGCATCATCAAAACGCAGATTTCAAAAGATATTCGGAAAAGGTTAATTTCTTAAGAAATAGTGGCAAGCAACTGCACTCATTTCCTGTTCAGATTCAATTCAAATTTCAGCCATTTCCTTTTAAAGGAAATAGTACAGCAACATAGGGCAGAGGGTCGATAATGCTACACTACCAACTCTAAAGAAGAAAGTACCCGGAACTAGATCTTGACACTGAAGATGAGCAATCACCTTTTTATAGTACTCTTACACATTCAATAATTTGGCTTGCTTTAAAAAAAAAAAAAGTCCACCTGTAAACTAAATAATGCCAAGAAAGCCCATTTTGAAGAGACAAGGCCTAGCAGTACAATCATTTCAGGAGTTTTAATACATTAGGCAATATGGGACTATTTACAATGAAATCAAACCATGTTAGTGGAATCTTGACTGTGCCAGGGCATGTCACTCTGCCCCCAACAATTAAGCTTATGTAGTGAGAGCTACCAGTATTAAAACAGAAAATACACAGGTAGCAGTGCAGCTGCGACATTTCCAGGTAATTAAGCCTCCCCGAGGGTAGGTGGTTTCTGTAAGGGGTAGGCCCTAAACGCCCAAGATCCTTCAACCCCATCTCCGAGAAGCGTGCTTTGGCAAAAGCAGCGCTTTTTTTTTTCGTCAAGGAAGAAGATTCCAAAAGAAGGAGAATCTAGAGAGAGGGAGTGCGTACGGAGCTCTGGGCTTGGGGCCGACAGAGGTTACCCACTGCAAAGGCGAGTTTGTGGGGCCTGCTGGAGAGAAGGCCTCGCCTAGGAGTTGCAACACACTCTTTCTCCAGTGCGCAGCGCTCGGCCTGGGGGAGGGGGAGGAGGGGAAACAGCTGCCAGGCGAGTGGCGGGCCCAGCCCGGCCCGGCCCGCTCACCGTCAGAGTGTCGTCTATGTAGAGGGGAATCTGCCTCCTCTCGAAGGGGAACTCCTCCTCCCCGTCCCTGCACACTGCCACCAGTCGCGCCATCGTCCCCGACGCTGCCGTTGCCACCGTCACCACCTCCTCTCAGCTGCCGCCGCCGCCGCCGCTGCTGCTGCTGCCGCCGCCGCCGCCGCTCCTACTGCCGCCGCCGCTCCTACTGCCGCCGCCGCTGCCGCCTCCTCCCAGCTCCTGCCTGCAACAGCCAAACCCCGCGAGCATAAGCACCCGCCGCCGCGCAGCACATTCGCCACGGGGGGCAGGGAGCGGAGCAGGAGGGGACGGGAGAGCCGGGCTGCGTTTCCCATCACCCGATTCCACACGCGCTCAGCCAATGAGCGCCCAGTGCCGCCGGGACCCGCCCCCTCGCGCCGCGCTCCCTCCCTCCCTCCCGCCCGGCCCCCGCCCGCCCGCTGGCCTCCCCGTCAGGGTCCAAAGGAGAGGCGGAAGGGACCGTCCGGGCCGGGGGCTTCCCCGCCCGCCGCGGAAGTCCCGGCCCCAGGACCCCACCCCTGGCCTCAGCCCCACAGCCCGATCGCCGCCGCCAGGGTGCCCTCCTCCCTCAGCTGACCCCTTCTCCCCGTTTCTAGGCGCACCCCGCCCAGTCGGCCCCGGGACTGCAGTTGCCCAGCGCGACCCCGCCCCTGGGAGGGGTCGACCCCGCCACGGCTCTGCGGAGTCCAGGGAAGAGGGAGACTCAGACTCTTTCCTCACCCTTCTCGGAGGAAGCTGTCGGTTCCGACCTTCACCGTTTTCTTGGTCGCCTCCCTGATCCCCACCTCTGCTCCCCGTTACCAGCTGACGAGGCCCGCGTCAGGGCCAGCCTGGGCGGGAGCGCGGCTGCGAAAGCCGTTTCCTCTCCGGGCAGTCAGCCGCTCGCGCCGCGGGGAGTAGGGGAGGGAGGGCGGGGGACAAGGGGAAGGTGGGGCCGGGCGGGGCTCGGCGCCGGGCGGGGCCAGTGTCATCTCGCGAGACTGGGGCCTGCCGCGCTGGAGTCTCTGCTGTCGAAATCTGCATCCCGGAGGCAGGGGGGCCGCCTTGGCAGTCCCTCCCGCAGGACCGGCGCTGACCTCGGAGTTCAGCCATTCTGCTAGACCCGAACTAGGACTGGTAGGAGGGGTGATCGGCCCAACCTCAGCCCTCGCCCGCGGGCCCGGAAGGCTTCCCTAGGGCCGAGGGGCGCAGCAAGGCGAGCTCGCCTGACTCCGGGCTGACTCAGGGCGGAGGCCCAGGGAGGACCTAGGTAGGTGGCGAGGATCCCAGGTCAGAGGGGGCGGAAGGCAGTGAGGAAAGGGAGATGAGCATCGTGGGGAGAGAGACAAACGCTGGCCTCGGTCTCTTGGCCCTTGACGCCACTGAATTCGCGTTCCACAGCGGGAAGGGGAGGAAAGGGGCCTGACACCCCGGCTCGCCAGGGCCCCGCCGCGTAGCTGCATCCCGATCCCGCCTAGGGGACCGCAGATAGTGAAGTGCTGACAGCTTGTGATTGTCGTTACACTGGAGGGAAACAGAAAACTGGACAGAGGTGTGCGTGTGCGTCTCGGCCAAAGGAACTTCCTGGGCTGAGTTAAAGTGAGCAGGTACTCCCTTGGGCGAAGTACTGGCACTGGCCGAAGGCCTTTCCCTCCTGCCATCTCCGAGGAAGCAGAGCTGCTGTGAGGACAGTTCCTTTCGCCACCATGTGCTCAGTTCTGGCCTCGAAGGTTTTGAAGGTCTGTTGTGAAGCCAAAAGTGTTGGAAGGTATCACCGGGCGCGGTGGCTCAAGCCTGTAATCCCACACTTTGGGAGGCCGAGGCGGGCGGATCACAAGGTCAAGAGATGGAGACCATCCTGACCAACATGGTGAAACACCGTCTCTACTAAAAATACAAAATTAACTGGGCATGGTAGCGCGCACCTGTAGTCCCAGCTACTAGGGAGGCTGAGGCAGGAGTATCTTGAACCCGGGAGGCGGAGGTTGCAGTGAGCCGAGGTCACATCACTGCATTCCAGCCTGGCGATAGAGCAAGACTCCCCCACCCACCCCAAAAAAAACAGAGTTGAAAGATATTTAGCCTATGAAAGTCCTGGCGATCTGAAGTATAGAACCATTTGCTGTTGTATTTCCTGGTAGAATAGGCTGGAGCTGTGATACCGTTAAAAAGTATTTTGGTCATCACATGGAGTCATAGAGATTCAGAGCAAAAACCTCTCAGCCATGTTGATTTAGGACATTGTGTGGTCATTGTTAGGATGGGTGACATAATAAACGAAGAACCATCGTTCATTCCCAAAAGTGTGATTACCTGGTACGTATTTGTGTCTTCTGGCCATGTTAGCAGAGTAGAAGACTGTGATTATTAGCTTGAATCTAGAGAATCCCCCATTTTATGATTTTTTTTTCTTTTTCTTTCTTTCTTTTTTTTTTTGAAAAAAAAAAAAAAAAAAAAAACCGGGCACAGTGGGTCACGCCTGCAATCCCAGCACTTTGGGAGGCCAAGGCAGGCGGATCACCTGAGGTAGGGAATTAGAGACCAGCCAGACCAACATGGAGAAACCCCGTCACTACTAAAAATATGAAAATTAGCCGGGCGTGGTGACGCATGCCTGTAATCCCAGCTACTTGGCAGGCTGAGGCAGGAAAATGGCTTGAACCTGGGAGGCGAAGGTTGCAGTGAGCCGAAATCACACCACTGCACTCCAGGGCAACAAGAGTGAAACTCCACCTCAAAAAACAAAAACAACAACAATCCAGGCCGGGTGCGTTGGCTCCCACCTGTAATCCCAAGACTTTGGGAGACAGGGCGGGCAGATCACTTGAGGTCAGGAGTTCGAGACCTGCCTGGGCAACATGGAGAAACCCTGTCTCTACTAAAAATGCAAAAATTAACCCATCGAGGTGGTGCACACCTGTAATCCCAGCTACTCGGGAGGCTGAGGCAGGAGAATTGCTTGAACCCAGAAGACAGAGGTTGTGGTGAGCCGAGATCACCCCACTGCACTCCAGCCTGGATGACAGTATGAGACTGTCTCAAATAAAATTATATATATACACACCGTGGCTTTCAGTATCTAGAGGTGCTCCTATATTGGCTACATCAATTAATGTACCCACTTTTTTTTTTTTTTTAGACATAGTTTAGCTATTGTTGCCCAGGCTGGAGTGCAATGGCCTTATCTCAGTTCACAGCAACCTCCACCTCCAGGGATCAAGCGATTCCCCTGCCTCAGCCTCCCAAGTAGGTGGGATTACAGGCATGCACCACCATGCCTGGTTAATTTTGTATTTTTGGTAGAGACGGGGTTTCTCCACATTGGTCAAGCTGGTCTCGAACTCCTGACCTCATGACCCTCCTGCCTCAGCCTCTCAAAGTGCTGGGATTACAGGTGTGAGCCACCGTGCCCGGCCTTAATGTACCTACTTTAAACCTTTTAAACTTCACTAGGATTCTGGTTGGTAAAGACTCATTATATTTAATTACTTTGATTACTGATCACACACCAGGTACTAACAAAGAGTATTCAGCCTGGGGATTTAAATCTCTGAAAAGATATTAAAACACAGGTAAAACATAATAAAATGAGGTCACAACAATCTTTTTCCATTCTGAGCTTACCTTCCCTAATTTTGGTTTGTCTATTAGGTCCACTGAACACACTTAGTATCTCTGGACAGTGTTTTACATATTATAGGAATTCAATGTAAACGTATTCTTAAGGTGAAAAAGGCAGATAATTTGCTAGATAAATTGCTGTTTCTCAAGGAAGTAGCCTGGGTGCTATAAATACAATAAAATCAATATCCCAAGGAAAATGCTTAGAAAATTATTTCATGGCAAAATGATTTTTCAGAGTTTTTACTGTGCATCTTCCTGGTTTTAGAGTAGGCACTTATTTTTATTTTCACTATTGCTCTATTTTCAGCTGTAACCACTAGTACTTCAACAGATATTTCTTGAGTATTATCTTATGTACTTTAAAATGAAAAGCATTTGCTTTTAGAGAGCAAACTTCTAATTGACAAAATAAATAATTGGTACATTAAAAAGCAGTTGTTTGTTGCCTTTTATTTCTTTGGCATTGTGAAATGCAAGGCTGAAGGATTTGAAAGGCCAGGAAAGCAAAAGCAAAGGCAATCAGCAGCAGAACACGTTTTGCCGGTACCTAATGAAGAACAGTTGGAGGGATGGAGCTGTAACAAATTATCAGCAAAATACCATTCTTTTTCTTCTTAGGTCCAAATGTGTGAGAAGCTAGCCACAAAATGAAAGCATAAATGAGATCTATTCTCCACACTACCTAGATAGTAGGTGATTCTACTACCTATTACCTATACACCTATTACATATGCCTACCTATTACCTATATACTTATTATTATTAAGGAATTAATAACAATTCCTTATTTCTTATCTTCATAGACTATGTTTTTGGGTTTTTTGTTTGTTTTTGAGACGGAGTCTTACTCTGTCACCCAGGCTGGAGTGCAGTGGCATGATCTTGGCTTACTGCAACCTCCAACTCCCGGGTTCAAGTGATTCTCCAGCCTCAGCCTCCCGTGTAGCTGGGATTACAGGCACCTGCCACCACACCCAGCTAATTTTTTGTATTTTTAGTAGAGACGGGGTTTCACCATGTTGGCCAGGCTGGTCTCGAACTCCTGACCTCGTGATTCATTTGCCTTGGCCTCCCAAAGTGCTGGAATTACAGGCTTGAGCCACCACGTCCAGCCCTTCATAGACTATGTTTAAACTCCTAGGGAGCAACATATGGTTCTTGTATGATTTATACAAATATATCGGACATTGATGCTCAATAAAAATAAAACTGGTTGTGTTCGGAGGCTGAGGCAGGTGAATCACAAGGTCAAGAGATCAAGACCATCCTGACCAACATGGTGAAACCCCATCTCAGCTAAAACTACAAAAATTAGCTGGGCATGGTGGCGCATGCCTGTAGTCGGGAGGTTGAGGCAGGAGAATCCCTTGAACCCAGGAGGCAGAAGTTGCAGTGGGCCACGATCACGTCAGTGTACTCCAGCCTGGTGACAGAGCAAGACTCTGTCTCAAAAATTAGTAATAATAAAAAATAAAACTGGTTGTCATCTTCAGAACACAAGAGCTATTGGTGCATGTGTGGTAGACATTCCCAGTTTATAATTGTATAAAATTAAAATTATGGGAGTGAGTCACTTTCTGAAGGGCATAGATAGGCTGAGGTCCTAGACTAGATTACATTCTTCTTACTCCTCGTTATCTTTCCCTCTCGCTTCTCTGCCCTCAAAAATTGATAGTTGCAAGGAAAATGATAGTTGATTAGAAGAGCTTTTGTTGTTTCATTAATATAACCACATTGTTTTATGTGGTAAGACAATCTATGACCACAGAATGTTATTTAAATTACCATAGTGGCCTAAATCTGAAGATCTGTGGATTGGATTTTCTTTTTCATGAGGTGACACTGGGAAGTTCTGCTGTATCTGTCAAAAATAAACACACTTGGCCGGGCATGGTGGCTCACACCTGTAATCCCAGCACTTTGGGAGGCCCAGGCAGGTGGATCACTTGAGGTCAGGAGTTCAAGATCAGCCTGGCCAATATGGTGAAACCTTGTCTCTACTGAAAATACAAAAATTAGCTGGGCATAGTGGCTCGAACCTGTAATCCCAGCTACTCAGGAGGCTGAGGCAGCAGAATCACTTAAACCAAGGAGGCAAAAGTTGCAGTGAGCCGAGACTGTGCCACTGCACTCCAGCCTGGGCGACAAAGCAAGACTCCATCTCAAAAAAAAAAAGACAATAGAATAAAAAAAAGACAATAGAATACTAAACGTTAGTATAGGCCAGGATCATGCCTGTAATACAGCACTTTGGGAAGCTGTGATGGGAGAATTACTTGAGGCCAGGAATTGAGACCAGCCCTGGCAACCCCATCACTATTTTTAAAAGATTTAAAATAAATCTTAGCCATAGTTTTATTAAATTAGACTAGGTACTTGGTGACTCTTTCTCATCTTTCTTACTGGTTCTCCTTCCCCTTAGTATGGTAGATGAGGATGCCTGATGTGGCCCCTGCCTGCCTCTCCAGCTCTCTGCCCATGCTATTCCTTTTTCTATGTGCAGCCTTCTTTCAGTTCCACGATATGCTTGGTGAGTGCCCAACTTAGGACTTTCGCTGAGGAATTCATCCATCCAGAATGTTCTCTGCCATTTATCCACCCTATCCCCAGACACATAAGACTTTACAACTCTTCATCCCACTCATCAGCTCTAGCTCAAAAGAAAGAGCCATCTGTGGGTAAAACTTGACTCCTTACTAGGTCAGTTCTTGATTTGACACTCTTGACAATCTATAGTTTTTCTTCATGACTTAGCATCTTACGATAGATGTTTAATGTCTGTTTCCTCCATCACATTGCAAGCTCTGAGGTATCAGGAAATTTGTGTTGTGCTTCTTATATCCCTAGCATAGGGTAGGCTAAAAGATCAACTAGTCCCAAAGCAAAACTTAGAGTCTCAATTATTATGTGTATAAACTATAACATACAATTAGTCTATTTTTTTTTGTAGACAGGGTCTCACTATGTTTCCCAAATGGCCTTGAACTCCTGGGCTCAAGTGATCCTCCCACCTCAGCCTCCTAAAGTGCTAGGATTACAGTCGTGAGTCACCATGCCCAGCCTTCAGTCTATTCTTTGGAGCATTTAACTGTCTGACTTCATAGTATGTGAGTCTATCTTACTTTAAAATTTTTTCTTTTTTATACACCCATCTGCACACTGGAGTATTTGATTTTAAACACTTCCTTCTTAATCCTAGGTTTTATTCAAAAATTTAAATTGAGCAATAAAGAAGTATTGACAATCCAGTTTACACTGAAATGTCAACATAAACATTTCATTTAATATACATTTATTGTAAAAGCAATATACAATAAAAATTCAGAATAGCATACATTCTAACAAGTCACAAGGCTTTGTTTCTTCTTGGTTTGTTGTTGAGATGCATTAAAATGTTAAGCATTGGCTCAGTGTGGTAGCTCATGCCTGCAATCCCAGCACTTTGGGAGGCTGAGGCGGGTGGATCACTTGCGTTCAGGAGTTTGAGAGCAACCTGGCCAATATAGCAAACCCTACCTCTACTAAAAAATACAAAAATTAGCTGGGCGTGGTGGCCCACACCTCCAGTCCCAGCTACTCAGGAGGCTGAGGCAGGAGAATTGTTTGAACCCAGGAGGTGGAGGTTGCAGTGAGCCGAGATTAGGCCACTACACTCCAGCCTGGGCAACAGAGTGAGACTCTGTCCCAGGAAAAAAAAAATAAAGCATCACTACTATTATTTTATAATAAAATATGGTTAACACTGTTGCCAAGAACACATTTTCTTTACAATAAATATTCTTCCTCATTAAATATTGTCCAAATATTTATATATCCTACTGCTGATCACCAAAATTTTATAGTCTTATCTTGCAAATGCAGTACATATACAATAAAACAGTTGGAAAACATATAGAGATTGACCACAAATAAGGCCCACAAGGTACTGCTGTGTAATGTATCTACCATCAGGTTAATCAGGCCAGTTGTTATATTTGACAGCAAGAAAAATATTAACTGTTTTCTGTTTAGAGCTGTGATTAAACAAAGACTGGGTTCCCTTCTTTCAGTTTCAGGGACTAGAGATTCTGAATGCTTTTTATTTGTAACAGGTGACTGGATAAGTTTCCAAGAACATGGTACTAGAGCGCCTTTAATTAGAAATTTGGCAAAACTCAAAATTATATCACCCAGTAATAAACTACTAAGAAGGATCAGGCTAGAAGCAACTATCCAAATACAAAAGGCTAAATTTGCCATTCTTCGAGATACTGCTTCTACATTTATTTGAACTATATAAAGAGATATAAAGAGGCTAATAGCTGCCAGCAAAAGACAACAGGCTACTTTTATCAAGTCTTTGATATGTGATCTGTTCTTATGCACATATAACCCTGTTTGTACACCAGCCATGTGTATTGCCACATACCCCAGGGTAGAAATTATTCC
Organism: Cheracebus regulus; assembly: GCA_963574635.1. Taxonomy (NCBI): domain Eukaryota; kingdom Metazoa; phylum Chordata; class Mammalia; order Primates; family Pitheciidae; genus Cheracebus; species Cheracebus regulus. The sequence goes on from CAUYQU010074890.1 coordinate 22,982, forward strand.
TTCGCGGTTAGCATTTAATAGACCAACCCGTGTGCCATTACCATCAGTACCATATAATATTAACTTCTTCAGTGGGGTAAAGTCAAGGGCTAGCTGGTATAATACAGTAATGCTGAGGGCAATAATCCAGGACTTATTTAGGGGAAAAATAATCAAAAGCAGTGGTGTTACCAGTTTCACAACTATTATGGTAAAGAAAAAGTTCCAGTGAACTCCATACTCAGTTAAATGTTCCTGATAGCCTATTGATTTTATAATGGTTAATCGTCCAATTCCTAGGAAGACCAATGGCCAAACAGAGTACAATGAGTTTGTAAAGTAACACAATTTGGACCCTTCCATATATTTTCTCCTCCTTATCTCTAGACAAACCATTGCAGTTCCAAAAACAAAGCCACCTACTCCAAAATCCATTGCTCCCGTCCCATAGAGCTCAGTTTTGGCAAATCTTCTGGGAAAAAGTGGGAAGTCCACAGCCAAAATAGCAATAGCAGTAGATGCACTGGTAATTACACGGAAACAGGAGATAGCTGGAATGTATTCTGATTCTACACTGATGTTCAAGAATTTTTCAAGGATTTTCTGGAAAGGAACACTGGCATAGCAAGTCCTCCTTTGGTATATTTGATAGAACAGCCCTGCCCCAAAGATAATTACAGTGAGAAGCTCAAGGAGAATAAATGAAGCCCAGATGGTCAAAGTGGCTACCATGGGAACTATTAGGACGACAAAGTCAGTGAAGAATCTAGTTTTCCAGGTATGTGAAAAAGAACACATGTGCTGTGAGAAAATGATCAGGAATCCTCTGCACAGGATACAGAATGCAGGAAAGCACAATCCCTGGGTGATTTCCAGCACAGTGGTTCCATTGAGGTTACTGACAAAAGCTTCCTTCATCTGCTTTTGAGACATTTTGTTTCTTCCTGTGAAAACAAGAGCAAAGGAATGGATTTGTGAAAAGCAACATTCTTGTGTAATCAGCATACCTGTCTTAATTTTACTCTTATTCCTAGATTTCAGAGCAGAACTTTGGGCCCTAATGATTTCACCTAGGATTTGTGATTCCTCTTCCAAGGATTGTAGGAAGAAACTTAACACTAATGCATTAGGATAGAACTGTCATACTCATAGTATGAAATTATTGGTTACAAAGCTTCAACTATTCACTGTACAAGATAGACTTACAAAGTGAATTTGGGGACGGGCGCATGGCTCACACCTGTAATCCCAGCACTTCGCGAGGCAGAGGTGGGGGGATCACCTGAGGTCAGGAGTTCCAGACCAGCCTGGCCAACACGGCGAAACCCCATCTCTACTAAAAATATAAAAATTAGCCTAGTGTGGTGGCACCTGCGTGTAATCCCAGCTACTCAGGAGACTGAGGCAGGAGAATTGCTTGAACCAGGAAAGCGGAGGTTGCAGTGAGCCAAGATTGCACCATTGCACTCCAGCCTAAGCAACAAAAGTGAAACTCCGTCTCAAAAAAAAAAAAAAAAAAAGAAAAGAAAGCAAATTTAGTATATAAACCCTGAGAATGTCATCATAAGCAGACAGTAATTTCTATTATGGAGCACAGTATGCATCACGAAGAATCTTTGATGAAAATTGAATATACTTTACTAATAAGTTTAAAGCAAATCCAAAGGCTAGGGAGCTACAAGTACATTTTGAAGTTGGGGGCCTTCGTTCCAGTTCAGAGCCTCTCTAAATCTACTGCCTCGGTATAAAACGTGAGCCCTGCAGTGATTTCTGGATCCCCACCCGGGCTGGTCCTTCTCTTATTTACAGACAGCTGTTTTCAGGTTAGGGTGGAAGTAGGTACCATGGGTGCATTAAGAATAGATGTATAGCACACAGTAGTGTTAGTTGTTCTTTTATTAAGGGCTATAAAACACCTCTGAATGCCACACATCGTCTGAAAAATGGCATACTGGAAGAACACATTTGTTGGTCAAACATGAACATAGAGCTTCTCACTTAACATGAACTGATAAGTAAGTGAATGCATGCATGCATTATGGCCTGTCTGGAACCTGCGACAATACCTCACAGTAACCGACTCAAATCAATTGACCTTTAAAAATAAAAAAAGTCCTAGCAGGGAGCAGCGTTTATGCCTGTAATCCTAGCGCTTTGGGAGGAGAATCACTTGAGGCCAGGAGTTCGAAATCAGCCTAGGGAACATTGCGAGATTCCGTCTCTATAAAAGAAAAAAAAAAGAAATTAAAAATTAGCTGGGCCTGGTGGTGCGCGCCTGTAATCACAGCTACTCGCCAAGCTGAGGCGGGAGGATCGCTGTAGCCCAGGGTGTGAGCCGAGATCGCGCCACTGCACTCCTACTTGGGTGACAGAGCGAGATTCCTGTCTCTTAAAAAAATGAAGTCTTTCCTGACAGACGCCCGACCTGGCCGTACTCTGCCCGCATACCTCACGTGCTCCAATAGTGTCTGCGCCTCCCGCTGAGGGTCTACGTGGGCCCAGCCGCCGGACTCCCCCTGCACCCGCCTAACCACGCGGGGACCAACCGCTTCCGCCTCCCGCGAGGCGCTTCCGGCCGACGCGGGCAGCCTGCGCTTCCGGGCCAGCAGATTCCGTGCGTCCCCGCCCATAATGGCGCTCTTCCCCATGTCCCTTGGGCTACCCACTCTTGTCCTTATGTCCTTTGGGCTGATACAGGTCAGATCCTCTCGGGCTGTATCCCTGAGAGGAGCGCCTGGAGAGGAAACGGCGCGCCATGCACCTCACAGCGGTCCCTCAGACCCCATGGCGAGGCCCTATCAGGGTAAAGGGGTCAGCGGGACCCGCGCAAGGTTTCGCCACGGCGACCTCTACAGAAAGACCCCCAGTCCTAGGAGCGCCCGAAGGCCCAGGAAACCGTGCTTCCGCGCTTCTTCCCCAGAACGTGGGAAGCTGCCGCTTTACCCTCATTTTACCCCAGGGTCGCAAAACATCTCAACCTAGACTGAACACACAAGCCCGACGCGGCGTCCCAACCGAGCCACTAGCACCCCGCGCTGCCAGTGCGCGCCCCGCCCCTGGGGAGGAGCCGGCCGACCCCCGGCCAGTGGGCCGGTGCTTCAGCCGACTGGATGCAGTCCCAGCTTCCCCTCCTCCCTGCTCGCTCCTGCCCCTCCTCTTCTCTCCCCTCCCCGGTTCTTCCCGCCGCCCGACACGGCCCGTCCGCCTTTCCAGTCTGGCGGGGCGGGGGCCTGATGCACGGCGGCTCGGGCCGTGGAACCGGTGAGTGCCATCCCGAGCCCAGATCTTAAGCCCTCGCGACGCAAAAGGGGCAGAGGAGGCCAGTTTGCCCCGCAGAGCTGAGGCAGAGGGCGTCTCCACCTCCCCTTCCAAAGCGCCGTTTCCCTTCTTTCTTCCCTTTTCCTTCTGACCCTCTTGTGTCTCACGAGCGAGTAGCCCAGCTCTTGGGCCTTTCATGGTCACCCTCCACTTTTCCACCTGGCCGGCAGGGGGCGACCCGGGTGGGAAGAGGGTCCCTGCTAAACTCTTCGCCCCGCTCAGGACCCCAGGAGAGGGCAGCCGCGCCCTTGGCTGGGGTCATGTCCACCTTCCTTGGAAGGACATATTCCCCCCGTGCCAGGTGCTTCCGGAACAGCATCCCAGTGCTGGATTTGATGGCACGTCGCCCGGACCAGGAATTCCCTGTTCCCGCCGGGAACCCGGGGGCGGAGCCACCTGGGCTCACAAGACCCTTACCCAGCCCTTCTCAGCGTCTGCCCTCCCATTGTCCTCCATGACTAGAAAGAAACTGAGGCTGGGAAGGTGGAGGGACTGGTGGTCAGGTTACCACTTGCCTTGATTCTGCGTTCCATCTACTCATTACCTTCTCCCTTCTGCTCACAGTGGTCACACCCTTTCCAGAAATTCTTGGCTGAAAACCGCGAAACCGACTAGAGCAGGAGCTGGGAGAACTGGAGAAAACTGCTCTAATCTCACTTGACTCCAGCTGGGGGCTGATGCTGCATGATAATATTTGCAAAGCGCTCTCACAGGTATTAGCCCCTTTCATCCTTCATTTATCCCTGTGAGGTCTGGATATTATTACTCCGTTTTGTAAACGAGGAAACAGAGGAAGGCTTAGAGAGTTCTTGGAATCTGTGCCGGGGGCTTGGGCTTTGGATTCAAACCCCAAACCTGTTGTGCAGACCCTCTAGACCTATTGCTTGAGATGAGCTCCCAGTTTTAAGAGCTTTGTTCTCTGGAGCCCTCTGCATGGCTTTCCCTTGGATGGGAAAGTGTCCAGGGTCAGTGTGTTCGGCACAGTTCTGATGCCCCTTTCTGCCTGAATTATTCTTTTTCCAGCTTCTATGGAAGTCCCTATCCCTGAGTTCTTTAAAGACTTGATGTATTCAGGGTCTCAAGAAAGTCTTCACCAGGGTTAATCCGTTGCAGGCATGCCTCATCCCTCCTTGCTAGAGGTGGTGCCAAGGCCTGGAAAATTCCAAGTCTGAGGGTCACTTAACCATTCTTCAAAGATTCGCTTAGGCCCAGACTCACAACACCCCACCTCCCAAATGGATTCAGCTCCCTGAAATCCTCACCTTCTTGAAGTTGACACTGTTCACCTGATTAGTGACCCTTAGTTGTAGTGCTTGCGATGTTTATCCTCTGAATACTCTGAATTGTACTTTGTGTCGTGCTGAGCAATGCTGAGTGTATGATTGCTGAGAAACGCTGAGTATATGATAAAAGTATATTGTTTGCTGAGAAGGATGGCAAGGAAAACCTGGCCGCTCCCGCCCAAGTGGAAAACTGCCTGGGGCATTCTAAAGTAGCAAACAGTATTATGTGTATCATACACCGGTTAAACAATTCTTTAAGCATGGGGTATGTGACCCTGCCCCCGTGGCTCCCTCGTGGAGAATACTTACTAGTTTGTCCTTGATCAGTGGTAAGCAGGCACCAGCTGCCTACCTAGTTTATCTTGGTTCTATGAGAAAACACAGAGCACCTGTTTATTGATAATAATCACCTGTTCAGAGAGACTATGTGGGTCAGCATCTGTTTGAGGGCCTCAGCCCAGAATGCTGTCAACCCCCTGAGGCTCTCAGCTCAGAAGGCTTTTGGCCCCCGAATATTCCCATTTTGCTGTTCTATCTGGGTGTCTGCTTCTTAATGCCTTCAGCGCCGCCTGGGTGGGGGTCTCTATGGCCATGCTGGTCTCAGTAGTGTGGTGCTGTCAAACCATGACCTCATTGACCTTCACAACCACTCCTCATGAGGCAGATTTAACTGTCCCCGTTTTCAAGGTAAGAAATTGAGGTGGGTGATGTGGCTGACCCAGGATCACACACCCAGTGAGTGGTTGAACTGTGATTTCCCTACCATACCACACCTTTCCTGGAGCAGCAAGAGACGACTCCAGCTTCCCCTCCCCACCAACAACTGGCTACACAGCAATAGTATATTTCTGTCTAGAGGATAGGGCACAAGGCTTCTGTCTCCCCAGTGTCTTGTTCCTCTTCCATGGCATACTGACCCAGAGGATTTGCAGCCCCACCCCAAACCCTAACCCTGTAATAAAACTGGCCCAGGCTCTCATAAAAGTTTCCCGTCTCCTAATTGGCAAGAGAAAGGACACTTATTCTCTGCCCGGGCCTGCCTTGGTTCTCATTTTGGTTGCTCCTGCTTGGTAGGAAGAATAGGAGTGAGTGAGTCACCCCAGAAAAGCCCTCACCTGTGTGTCATCCTTGTCTTCTCTCTCATGCCACAGGCTCTGGAGTGACTTACCTGAGATTCCTCCAGTACCGAGCCCTTTGTTGGCACCATACCCCAGCCCATGGTCCCATGACTAGGTGGATAGTACTCCTTGTACCTCCTGCAACCCAGAACCCTGGCTGACCACATTGAAGGAGGATGCTCCAGCAGGTAATACCTCAACCTTCGATAACCCAGGCCCTCAAGCACCTGCAGCATCTTTCGCTAGCCCTAACCTGGAAGGAAGAGAGAGCCCCCTTAAAGGTCTTTCTTCTCTCTCCTCACATTGTTTCTCCAGTGCCTTTTACTCATCATCAAGAAGCTCTTGCTGATAACAAATTTCAACCTGTCTTGCTGTGGTTTTTAGCTCCTTCCTTTAGGATAGGTAAGGTGAGATGGGTAAAGGAATCCTTAGGGCACTTTGAGGAGGGGAGAAGAAGTCCTGAGAGATGTCCTAGCCATCTGAATTGTTAAGACATAGTAGAAGCCTGGGGCTTGCAAGAGCATGTGTCCCTTGAAGCTCAGCCTTAAAGAACAAGAAAGAATTAGGCATGTAGAGAAGGAAAATAAGCACTCTAGGAAAAGAGGTCAGCCTGTACAAAAATGTAGGAGACTACGGGGAAATAGAGAAGGATTCTGATTAGTGGGTCATGGAGTGCATGATCTTCACATCTCTGCCTCTGAGAAGGCTACTGTTGCCCCAGGCCTATAGGATTCCAAATCACTCTTTGCGGTGGAGCTCTATCCCATACCCATATCATCCTTCATGTGTAGCTCCTGGTCCAGAGAGAGTGCCAGTATGTATTTGCTGAATTTTTATTTTACTAAGTGTTGCCAGGCACTGGGCTGAGGCAGGTGATAGAGATGATACTTGCCCTCAGGGAGCTCAGAGTCTGGTGGAGTCTTGGGTAGGTAAGTGCCTGAGACTCAGCAAGGTAGCAGCCAGGTGTGGGGCCTGCCAGCTTCAAGAGAGCCATGGTAGACACTACCGCTTGACCTTCCAGCCACATGGCTCCTGGAACAGGTTTGAAGGTGAGAAGCAGGCAAAACAGTTGACTGCTCTGAGCTTTTTTATTGCTTATTTTTTAACTTTTTTTCCTCTTAATAAAAAAGCAGTAATGTTCACCATAACCATACTAGCAGCTGCTCTGTGTTGCGCCCTTATTATATAATAGGCATTATACTAAGCATTTATATGTGTGATTTTGTATAATCCTTACAACTTCCGCATGAGATACAGTCCTCTGTGTGTGTGTGTGTATATATATTGAGATGTGTATATATATCTACACATATACGTATATGTATATACATATATCTACACATATACGTATATGTATATACATATATATACATATATACGTATATATATATATACATATATACATATATATATTGAGATGTATATACATATACACACACACATACAGTGCTGTTATTTCCACATTTTGGAGATAAGACTCCAAGAGGTTAAGTGGTTTATTCAAGATCACATTATCAGAAATTTGGAAAATACACTGGGCCACCATGCCTGCTCTAAAAGTGGCTCTTCTAATTCGGCAATAATATGTAAAGAGCCTTAAAACTATGCATACCCCTTAAGCCTACAATCCTGCTTCTCAAAAATCCTGCGTAAAGGCCATAAGAATGTCAGTGTATATAAAACCATTTACACTTGTAAAAGAATTGAAAAAGCCACAATATCTAAATAGTAGACTGCTTATAGTATATCAGTATAATGGAATAAAGCAAGTTATACGAAAGTGTAATACTTTTCAGTGTTTTTAAAATACGTATTTAGGGAAAAAATTTATGATATTCTGTAAAATGGTTATTTCTGGGTGGTATGCTATTGGATTTTTATGCTCCTTTTGCTTTTCTCTATTTTCCACCTTTTTTTTTTTTTTTTTTGAGACAGAGTCTCACTATGTCCCCCAGGCTGAAGTGCAGTGGCGCCATCTCGGCTCACTGTAACCTCCGCCTCCTGGGTTCAAGTGATTCTCCTGCCTCAGCCTCCCAAGTAACTGGGATTACAGGCACCCGCCACCACACCCAGCTGATTGTTGTATTTTTAGTAGAGACAGGGTTTCACCAAGTTGACCAGGCTGGTTTCGAGTTCCTGACCCCAGGTGATCTGCCCACCTCAGCCACCTAAAGTGCTGGGATTACAGGCATGAGCCACCACTCCCAGCCTCCAATTTTTTTTTTTTTTTTTTTTTTTTTTAATTTTAGCAATGGGGTCTTAGTCTGTTGACAAGGCTGGTCTCAAACTCCTGACCTCAGGTGATCCACCTGCCTTGGCCTCCCAAAGTGCTTTTGCAGGTGTGAGCCACTGCACATAGCTGTGAGACCCTGTCTTTAATAAGGCCAGGCACGGTGGCTCATGTCTGTAATCCCAGTACTTTGGGAGGCTGAGGCCAGCAGATCATCTGAGGTCAGTAGTTCGAGACCAGTCTGGCCAACGTGGTGAAATCCCATCTCTACTAAAAATACAAATATTAGCCAGGTATGGTGGTACATGCCTGTGATCCCAGCTACTTGGGTGCCTGAGGCATGAGAATCACTTGAACTTGGGAGGCAGAGGTTGCAGTGAGCCGAGATTGTGCCGCTACACTCCAGCCTGGGCGATAGAGTGAGGACTCTATCAAAAAAAAAAAAAAAAAGCCACTTTTAGAAGAACAGCTATTTTTGGCAGATTCCAGATGGCCTTTCTAAATCCTTCATATGTTTATGTGCTTATGAGTATCTATGAGGTAGGTACCATTATCCCATTTTACAGAAAAGAACTTTAAAAAATTGGAAACACAGTCTCACTTTGTCACCCAGGATGGAGTGCAGTGGCATCACCATAGCTCAACATCCTGTGCTGAAACAAACCTCCTTCCTCAGCCTCTAGAGTAGCTGGGGTTACAGGCACAAATTACCACGCCTACCTAATCTGTAAATATTTTTTATAGAGATAGGGTCACCTTGGCCTCACTAAGTGCAGTGATTCCAGGCTTGAGCCACTATCGCCAGCTGGAAATTTTTCTATTTTTATTTTACTTTAGAGACAAGGTCGTGCTCTGTTGCCCAAGCTAGAGTGCAGTGGTACGATCATAGCTCATTGTAGCCTCAAACTTTTAGGCCCAAGTGGTCCTTCTGCCTCAGCAAGTAGTTGGAATTACAGGGATCAGATGAGGAGAATTAAGGCACAAAGAGATTAAGAAATTAACCTAAGAGTATATAACTGTAAGAGGTAGAATCAGGATTCAAACCCAGGCAACTAACTTTCAAGTCCAGGTACTTGATCACTATACTCAGATACCTCTCTGGTTGGATCAGAACTCTTCATAAATTGTGTCTGTGTTGGTGAGTGGTTTGTGTGGTGGTGGTTTTTTCCTTCATTAGAGCAGAGGAATTTGTATAGATCTAGCTGTGCTCTGACCTCAGCAGTTACCCTGGAGGCCAAGAGCCTACCTTGTGCATTATGGTGGGCCCAAAGTTCAGAGAATAGGCAACATTTTTTGGAAGAAACGCATTACTGGGCCTCTTGGAGGAAACTTGCCACTATGGCTTGTTTCCCTGAGAGGTTTGAAATTTTAGGCTCACCATTTTCATTGGAAATTCACCTGTTATATCACAGACCTTTTTCTTCAAAAGCACATTTCAGCAAGATACCTGTCTTCAACCCCCACCCTATCTTTCCTGCATCCCCAAAGGAGTTAGTAGGAGAAATGGAACTATGGGAGGACGTGGAGAGATGCTACATGTGGAAAGGGTGGCATCAAGGATGGGCAAAGGAAGACAGGGTGACTCGTGCCCTCTAGTCCCAGCTACTCGGGAGGCTGAGGCAGAAGGATCACTTGAGCTCAGGAGTTGGAAGCTGCAGTGGGCTATGATCACACCACTGCACTCCAGCCTGGGTAGCAGAGACTATGCCTCTTAAAAAAAAAAAAGATGGGCAAGGGAGAAGGAGAAGGGGCCTGTTCCCTTGGTGCCTATTCTTGACCTCGGACAGCCTTCTGAGCCAGGCTTTCTCTCAAGTAGACCCGGGCCAAGGGAACCAATTCATTAGCCAGCCTAAATTTAAGCTGCAGAGGCAGGTGATGAAGACACGGGGCCACCTCTCTGGGAAGGTACAGCTGTTTTACATCGAAAGCTGAATGGTTTCTTCCCAAAAAGGCCTAACCCATGGTTCTTTTCCTTTGCAACATTCCTATAGCAGCCCTTTGGGCCCCACCCCTGCCAGGCCCAATAAGGCTAGTAGCCTAGAAGTGGATTTGGCTGGAGCTCTTGACAGAAGAGATAGCATTTGTTGAGTACATACTGTATGCCAGGCACTGACCAAATGCTTTGTATATTCTTCTTTTTTTCCCAATAATCCTGTCAGTTGAGTTTATTTTCCTTTATTTACAAATAAAGAAGCTATGATACAGAGGGTAATTTACCCAGCCTCACAGGGCTAGTAAGAGTCAGAACTAAAATTTGAACCCAACCAGACTATGATACCAGAGACCTGTTCTCCTTCTACTATCCAGGCTCCCACCCTTCTGTAGCTGCCAGCTGTTTTGAGTCCCAGCTCTCAGGGCCTTCATGTTATCTCTTCCAGGTCAACGGCCACAATCTGGGGTCTGATGGCCAAGCCAGGGAATCCCTCAGAGAAGACCTGCAGGAGTTCCTGGGTGGGGAGGTCCTGCTGTTCCAGCTGGACGACCTCACCAAGGTGAATCCTGTGACGCTAGAAACAGGTATGGGCCTCCCGTTACTCAAGAGTACCATCGGCTGGTCCGAAGGTAGTGAGTTATCTCAATTGATTGTTCACAGTCAGTTACAGATTGAACTCCTTGTTTTACTCTTTCTCCCCTTCTCACTACTGCACTTGACTAGTCTTAAAAAAAAGAGTACCATCTCCAGGAGATTGGAGGTGCAATGAGAGTAGTCAGAGCAGCTTCTTCAGGTCAGAACGGAGGTAGGCAGGACTCCTGATCTGGAGCCAGGTGGGCCGTCCCAGACCTCTGCCCAAGGGAGCATGGCAGCTGCACCTGGGCTCCCTGGGGCATGCTTCGCTTCAGATTTGGAGCCCATCTTAATTAGATCTTGTATCTGTTCTTCAGGGAGCTGCTGGGATTTAATGATTCTTGGCTAATTGCAGAAAGAGGGCTGTTAAGCAAATGTGTGTCTATACTTGAGTGAGAGTTTGCTAAAGGCGTCTCTGCCTCAGTCCTGAGGTGCCTGCAGTCCCGGTACATGGCAGACACATTCTACACCAATGCTGGCTGCACCCTGGTGGCTCTGAACCCCTTCAAGCCTGTTCCTCAGCTCTACTCGCCCGAGCTAATGAGAGAGTACCATGCTGCACCTCAGCCCCAGGTAAGGCTCTGCCACTTCCTGTGACCTAAGGGCTCCTCTACCTCCGCCTAAACTTCCTTGCAGTTTCCCCTGTCCTTACTCATCCATTCACCAGCCATGTGGTCATTCAGAGAACGATGGTGCCATGGTCTGCCCAATAGGAGCTGGCAGAATTTTGAAACATAAAGAACTGATTAAGGACAGAAGGTACAAGGTGGGAAATATTTGAGTTTGGAACCTAAAATAGAGACAGAGGATTTTTTTTTGTTTGCAGTTTTATTAGTAAAAGATTTATAAAGGTATTATATATTTGTATTTTTAAAACTACTTTTTTATTTTTATTATTTATTTTGGAGACAGTCTTACCCTGTCACCCAGGCTGGAATGCAGTAGTGTGACCTCAGCTCACTGCAACCTCCTTTTCCCAGGTTCAAGTGATTCTCTACCTCAGCCTCCTGAGTAGCTGGCATTACAGGTGCCTGCCACTATGCCCGGCTAATTTTTGAATTTTTAGTAGAGATGGGGTTTCCCCATGTTGGCCAGGCTGGTCTCAAACTTCTGACCTTAAGTGATCCACCTGCTGTAGCCTCCCAAAGTCCTGGGATTACAGGCATGAGCCACCACATCCAACAAAACTACCTTTTTAGAAAATAATGAAATTATACATGATAAGGATTGCCCTGGAAAATTCAGCACATGTTTATCTCTATTGAGGAAAGTAACTTATTCTTTTACTGAGAAGAGGATAAATTATTTGGGGTGGGGTGGTGGAGGTACAGACAGATGAGCTTGTTGGTATAAAAGTGCATGATGCGTTCAGGGAGAGATGAAAGAAAACTTGCTGGCAGGAGGGAGGCTTTGGCCTTGGGGGCAAGAGGGAGTAGATGAGAGCAGGAAGATGAGAAAGCCAGGGCTGTTTGTGAAGAGTCTGAAGCACCATAGCAGGCAGAGAATCTGCAGAGCTTCTTCATCCAGGTAGAGGTGAGACTAGGAACAGAATCCACTAGGCGAATAATTACTTTGGGAGTTGGGCTCAAGAAAGTGAGATAGGAGGCAGAGAGAACAGGTGGAGGTTTTGTATCCCTCCAGGTGATAGGTAGCTGGGGCAAGGGCAAGGGATGGCTCTGACATCATATGGAACAGTTGCCTTCTCCCTCAGCAAGCTGTGGGTAAGTAATCACTGCTGACTGGGTTAGTAGGCATCATGGTGATGGCCTGGCCCTCCAGAAGTTCATGCATGATGAGGTGTCTAGTTGGAATCCATGGGAAGTCTGTTCTGAGAGCCCTATCTCACTGGCTGTCTGCCCTTCCTTCTCAAAGGCAAAAGCCAAGTTGTAGTCCCCTCTGTTTCCTCAGCATCCAGCTTAATTAATGCCCAGTACATTGAGGACAATTAAAAGTTGTTGAAGAAAAGGAAAACGGGTGGCTTTGGAATTTAAATCATATGGATATACTTCCTTGCTGAGTGACCTTGAAAGGTTATTTAGCTCCTCTGAACCTCACATTCCTCATCTATAAAACAGGGTTATCTTTCCAATTAATGCACAGACTTCTTAGGCAGTAGTTTGTGAAAACTTTGCAAATTGCAAAGTATAATCATATAAAGTAATAGGCAGGAGGATAAGACAAAGCAAGATAATATAGGAGTATAAAGTGTTAATGTCATAAACGGGTGAAAGCTAGCACTGGTTCTAGGTTGAGAGAAGATGAGTAGGCTAAAGTCAACATCGGGGTCCTAAAGTTAGGCCTGACACTGTGGCATCTTTTTCTGGAGAAAGCATCCCAACACTGCTATTGGCAGCCTCCCCAGCTCAGTCATCATTGGCTCAACCACTTCTTGAAAAAAAGGGATTCACTCACATGACCTTTCACTTTTTGATGTTTCAGAAACTGAAGCCCCATGTGTTCACTGTGGGTGAACAGACCTACAGGAATGTCAAGAGCCTGATTGAGCCAGTCAACCAGTCTATTGTTGTCAGTGGAGAGAGTGGTGCTGGAAAGGTAGGAGGACATCTTTCCCATCCTGTCAACTCATGACTGCCTGGGTAGGCAGGGAGGCAGGGGTCATTCCTTGTCCTTCCCTGTGGAGTTGTTTGCTGCCTAGTCATTCCCAGATAGGTTGGCCGAAGCTGGGGTTGGTGCACAGTGGTGGGCTGGCACTGGGCCGGAAATCAAGAGATAGGATTCCAGTCCAGGCTTTACTGCTAGCTCTGCCATCACCCTGGGTGAGATAGGAATGAAGCTTCCTTTCTGAGCCTCACTTTCTCATCAAAAGTCTCTCCCAACTCTGACACCACTGGAAACAAAAGTAAGCTGCTGGGGATTCCAGCATAGTGGTTAAGAGCACATCAGAAAGGTACTTAGCTTCTGCAAAGCTCTCAGTTCTTCCACTTGTAAAATGGAAGGGAGGTGAGGACCAACACCTGACTCATAGGACTTCTGTGAGAGTTAAATGAGTCACTGCACATAGGGCTCTTGGTGGCATGCTTGGCACGTGGCAGTGCTCCTCCAAAGTAGCTGGGGTTTTGGTAGGAAAGGGTTTGTTGGAGTGATCACCTGAACCCTCTGGGTTGCCCATGGTGGCAAGGGCAGTGCATTTGGCCAGGTAGTGGGGAGGACAGAAGCTCCTGGTGTGGCCACATGGCCGGCCTCCTGGGTAACAGAACCACAACAGGTGAGACAAGATCTTGCACACAGATGAGTGAGGAGTTGCGCAGCTGGTCAGAGGAGACTATTGGCCAAGGCCTTGCCACCTTCTTGACAGGCCTCACCCAGCTGCCTCGCCCTTTCCACAACACTTTTACCTTCATGAGGAACTCTTTGGACTATAAACTCGTCCTGTCTTCACTCACATATAAGAATTGCTGAACACTGAGAACTTGCCAGGTTCTAGGCTTCTGGCTGGACACTGAGGGGTGGCAGGAAGAGGAACAGATATGAAAAATACAACATGTAGCTTTCAGGGGGCTCTTAGTCCACTGAGAAAGACAAGGAAACAAAGTAAGTTGCAGGGATGAGGGCTTGGACTTGGGTTAGGAGGGGATCTCTAGGAGCTATACCAAGGTAGCTAGTGAGGTGGCTGATGCCCAGCTTCTCAACAAGGCCTTGTCCCCTACAATTGCTCTGGGGAACTGAAGCTGAACCTGGCCCAAGACTCATCCAACCAGAGCTTGATAACCCTTTATTGAGCAGCCACTGTAGCCCTGGGCTGGGCCTGCTGTATTTTCAAAAATTTATTTTTAATAGTAATGTAGTTATGTAATTCAAAAAATCAAGCAATACTACTACTAGGCTTATAAAGAAAAACAGCAAACCTGCTCCAGATCTCTCAACCTTGTTCCGTATCTCCAGATGCAGTTACTTGGACATCTTTTATCAGTTTATTTGGGTGGCTACATCCATATTTTTAAACTACTACTTATATTATTACTGACTTTTTAGTTTTGGACCTTATCTGTTCACCTCCTACTTTGATGAGGATTTAACCCTTATTTCCCTGCCCCTAAATACATATTCTACATATAATGATTTCATAATTTCTAATTAAGTTAATAAGTAGTATTTACATGGTTTTGGTCATGTTTATATTCATAGCAGAGCCATATGCTATATATTCTTGTATAATTTTTATTTTCCCTCTATTTCCCGTTTAGTTTAATAGTGGTATACAAAAACGAAACCATGGAAAAAGTGGGGCAAGTGAAATAAAGGATAAATAATTGCCCCATTTTTTCACTTGTTTAATTTTTATATACCATTATTAACTCGTTACCAGACTTGTCACCAAATCTGGTAAACACCTGTCAAACTGGGAAGCAAATCTGGTTCTTACATTGGAGGTGCCCTTCCTAGAGCTCTCGGATCAGATAGATCTCTTTCTTCTGTCTGAATTGGTGGCTGCTGAGGGCTGCTGCCACACAGCAGTTGCATAGAAGCTTCTCTGCCTCACTCTGCAGATCCCCAGATTCCCATCTGCCCTAGGATGAGTCCCCCATGGTGGGAGCCCATGACTTTCTCTTTATTTTGTTTTTGTTTTTTTGTTTGTTTGTTTGTTTGAGATGGAGTCTCACACTGTTGCCCAGGCTTGAGTACAACGGCACAATCTCGGCTCACTGCAACCTCCGTCTCCCCAGTTCGAGCAATTCTCCTGCCTTAGCTTCCCAAGTAGCTGGGATTACAGACGCTTGCCAACATGCCCAGCTAATTTTTTTTTAATACATTTTTTCTTTTTTTAATTTTTTTTTTTTAAAGACAGGGTTTCACCATGTTCATCAGGCTGGTCTTGAACTCCCGACCTAGGTGATCTGCCCGCCCTGGCCTCCAAAGTGCTTGGATTACAGGTGTGAGCCACCACGCCCTGCCAATTTTTGTATTTTTAATAGAGATGGGGTTTCACCATGTTGGCCAGGCTGGTCTCGAACTCCTGACCTCGGGATCCACCCTCCTTGACCTCCCAAAGTGCTGGGATTACAGATGTCATGTTTTTTGTTTTTTTGAGACACAGTCTCACTCTGTCACCCAGGCTGGAGTGCAGTGGCATGATCTCAGCTCACTGCAACCTCCGCCTCCCAGGTTCAGATGATTCTCATGCCTCAGCCTCCCGAATGGCTGGGATTACAGACATACCACCACCACACCCAGCTAATTTTTGTATTTTTAGTAGAATGGGGTTTCACCATGTTGGCCAGGCTGGTCTTGAACTCCTGGCCTCAAGTGATCCTCCCACCTTGGCCACCCAAAGTGCTGGGTTTACGAGTGTGAGCCACCACGCCTAGCCTTCATGGCTTTCTCTTTCATTTTCTGCCTTGTTTTTATGAACCATATTCTTTAGTAGTTTCCTAAACAAGGGACATGGAGGACAAATTGTTGCACATCTGAAAATATCTATTCTGTCTCAAATTTGATGAATATTTTGGCTGAGTTTTGTAATTCCAGCTTAGAAATCATTTTCTTTCTGCATATAGAGGTTTTTTTTTTTTTAATTAAACAAACTGTGTCGCCAGGCTGGAGTGCAGTGGCACAATCTCTGCTCACTGCTACCTCTGCCTCCCAGATTCAAGCATTTCTCCTGCCTTGGTCTCACGAGTAGCTGGGACTACAGGCTCATGCCAGCATGCCCCACTAATTTTTGTATTTTTAGTAGAGACAGGGTTTTACCATGTTGGCCAGGACGGTCTCGATCTCTTGACCTTGTGATCCCCCCGCCTCAGCCTCTCAAAGTGCCAGTATTACAGCCGCGAGCCACCACGCCCAGCCAAGGTTTTATTTTCATATATTGCTATTGAAGGTCCCAGTCCATGGTGATGATTTTTATTTTTTTTTTAAATGAATGAGAGGTTCTTATGTTGCCCAGGCTGGCCTCAAATGTGTAGCCTTGCCTCAAGTGCCAGGAAAACTGGCCTGAGACACTGCAGCTTTCTTTTTTTTTTCTTTTTCAAAAGCTTTTAGGTGTTAAAATTCACAGTGCTGTGTTGTGGTATGGCCTTCACTTATTATACTGGGTACTTCATGTGGGTCCTTTTGTTTTTTAAGAGGCAGGTTTCACCATGTTGGTCAGGCTGGTCTCAAACTCCTGACCTGATGATCCTCCCACCTCAGCCTCCCAAAGTACTGAGATTACAGGCGTGAGCCACCGCGCCCGGCCTTGGGTCTTTTTAACTTGGAAACTCGTGTCCTTTTGTTCAGGAAAGCATTTTTATATTATATCTAATAATTTCTTCCCGTTTTCTCCTTCTGGAACTTCTGTTAGGAAATTTGGTTAGTTGTCTAATACTCATAATTTTCTCACCTATCCCCCTTTTTCTTACTTGTTTAATCTTCTGGGAGATATTCTCCTTTACCTTCCAATTCTTTGAAACTTTGAATATTTGTTAAAAATTTTAATTCTGAGTTTTCGTTTTTTTCTAACATTTATTATATTTGTCATTCATGTAAAAAAGGGTTATGAAATAGTTAATCCTTGAATATCTGTTCATATTTGAAAATAAGGCAGTAAGGTCGGGCATGGTGGCACACCCCTATAATCTCAGTACTTTGGGAGGCTAACGCGGGTGGATCGCAAGGTCAGGAGATCGAGACTATCCTGACCAACCTGGTGAAACCCTGTCTCTACTAAAAATACAAAAATTAGCTGGATGTGGTGGCAGGTGCCTGTAATCCTAGCTACTCAGGAGGCTGAGGCAGGAGAATTGCTTGAACCAGGGAGTCAGAGGTTGCAATGAGCCCAGGTTGCACCACTGCACTCCAGCCTGGTGACAGAGTGAGACCCCACCTCAAAAAAAAAAAAAAAAACACAAAAGAAAAGAAGGCATTAAGCAACTGATTAGAATCTGTGTTTATGGATAAGATTGTCAACCAATGGGGCCACACTGTAGGTAGCTTTTTAAACTTGTAGGACCCTGAAAGCCGGAACTTCCCATGAGCTTATTGGTGTCTCCAAGAAAAGATTCCTTAAATGTCTTCAGCAGAGAGGTGGAAACGATGAAGAATCAAATGGAAATGATAAAAATTTAAAACATGATAATTCTTTGGGCTTAACAGACTAGACATGCGGAAGAATGCATTAGTGAACTTGACGGTTGGTGAGTAGAAACTATCCAAATTGAAAAAGAAAATTGCATCCAAGAACTGTAATACAGTATCAAATGGTCGGCCATACAGTTGACCCTTGAACAACGCAGGGATTAGGGACATCAACTCACCACGCAGTTGAAAATCTGCATATAATTTAACTGCTGATTAACTCTTGTTGACTGGAAACCTTACAAATAAGTCAGTTAATATGTATTTTGTATGTTATCTGTCGTATGTACTGTATTCTTATAATCTAGAGAAATGAAACTGTTATTTTAGAAAGTCATAAGGAAATATATTTACTACTTAAGTAGAAGTGGATCCTCATAAAGGTCATCACTGTCATCTTCACTTTGAGTAGGCTGAGGAGGAAGAGGAGGATCTTGTTTGGTCTTGCTGTTTCAAAGTGGCAGAGATAGTGGAAGTAGTATAATAGAAGGGGAGGCAGGAGAGATTTATTGAAAAAGATCCATGTATAAGTGGACCCATGCAGTTCAAACATGTATTATTCAAGAGTCAACTGTATTTGTAATTGGTGTCCCAGGAGTAGAGAGAGGACATGGGTCAGAAGTAATATTTTTACAAAATTAACCAAAGATGATAAGCACAGATCAAGAAGCTCAAAAAATACCAAGTAGGATGAATACAAAGAAAACACATTTAGGCACATTATGGTCAAAGTCCTGAAAACTAAATATAAGAAAAAAATCTTAAGGGCTGGGTGCAGTGGCTCACACCTGTAATCCCAGCATTTTGGGAGGCTGAGGCAGGTGGGTCACTGGAGGTCAGGAGTTCGACATCAGTCTGGGCAACATGGTGAAATCCCATCTCTACTAAAAATACAGAAAATTAGCCAGACACGGTGGTAGGTGCCTGTAATCCCAGCTACTTGGGAGGCTGAGGCAGGAGAATCGTTTGAACCCGTGAAGAGGAGGTTGCAGTGAGCCGAGATTGTGCCACTGCACTCCAGCCTGGGCAATGGAGTAAAGCTCCGTCTCAAAAAAAAAAAAACAAAAAGAAACAAAAAAAACTTAAACCAGGAAAATAAATATTAAATGAAAAAGAACAAAGATAAGAATGACAATAGGAATCTTAACAAAAACTGCAAGCCCACAAATAACAGAGTGACACCTTTAAAATGCTGAAAGGAAAAAACAGAATTCTAGGTGGAAAGATTTTTTTTTTTTTTTTTTTAGAAAAAGAAAAGGAGAAACAGCAAAAGAAAGAAAGAAAAAGAATGAAAGAAAAAGACGAGAAAGAGGGAGAGAGAATGGGATTCTTGTTCTATTGCCCAGGCTAGAATGCAGTCTAAAAATGGGTATTAAAAACCTCTTTTATGCCAATAATTGTGCTTAACAATGGAGACAGGAAGGAATAGGGGATGAAAATAACAAACAAGCAGCCAA
>CAUYQU010074895.1:0-24218 GCA_963574635.1 Cheracebus regulus
TTTAGTAATTGCATAAGCATTTTACAGATTTAAATGAAATCCTGAGCAATAGAGCAAGATTTTCGTTCTCTCTCCCTCTTTCTCTTTCTTTCTTTTTTCTCTTTTATTCTACTTCTTTCCCTCTCTTAAAAAAAAAAAAAAGAAACCCACTTCTTGCTTCACTTTTAGGATTCTGAAAACACTTTAAAAACTGAGTTAAGCAGAGGCTATTAGCAATCTGGCTTGGGATTTTTCTGTCAATACAACCACACATTTCTCTGTCAAAACTCCCACAAATGTATAGTGGGATTTTATTTTCTTTGGTCTCACCAATATGGGCTAGTGACCAAAGTAAAATATTTGATTCTAAAATTAGGTATGGGAATTTCTGCATGGCCTTTAAATAGACCTTCAATGCTCACTTCCCTATTTCTCTTCAATGACATACACTTTGGCTTCTACCCCTGAATAAGATGAAATAATGGTCCCATGGGGACTCACTAATAACCTGCACTTGGTCCCAGGGCTGTATGTCTGTGTATAAATGGCTTTTTATAACTGGAATAATAGCTTTGTGTCAGGAATAACATGTATTTCAGAAGTTCCCTGAATGGAGTTACTTTTGGCTACAAGTAGAGAATTTAGCTTTTTTTCTCTTGCCAGCTCGAGACTACCAGGGTCTCTGACATTTGGATTGCTGGTTAAAGACAAAAAAGCTTCTTTTGGTCAAGGGAGACCTACGTACCATCCCCTCTGCCTTCAGACCCTGACAGTCTAGGGTCATTTCTTTCTAGCTGAACCACAGGAAGTATTTAACATACTCTGATAGTCTAAAATTACTCCTATCAAGTCTATTTTCCTGTCTATCTTGCCTATCAAGCTAGTTTCATAGTTCGACTCATAAGACAGCATAGGCAGCATTTTAACCAGCTGTTTTGCAAACATGTAATGCGGATCACTAAAGTCCCAGCATGAGAAAGAGGCATGCCCACTGCCCTCCATCCCACCTCACTGTAGCCGATCTCACCTCTTAGGGTCTCCTTGCCTCATACATCTCTGGTACAGATTAGTTATCAGTTAGGAGTCTTTCCAAAATAAGCAATAGAAAATTCAGCTTAAAGTGGCTAAAATAACAGACTGTATTGGTTCACATAACTAAACAGTTCAGACGCCACAGGTGAAGTGGCTGAGTCACTGATCCTCAGGGCTCAAGGTCAGCGGCCACCATTCCAGCTGGCTCTCAGTGCTGTGTATCACATGGGTGAGGTCCCTGAAGGGCTTGGTCCTTCACGAGGAGGGGACCCCGTGGCTTTTCCTCACTCTCATGCTGATTCTTCTCCCTCTTTATTTCTCTTCCCAAAGCCATCTTCCTTACCAAAACTCTCTGCTACACCCCAGTTCCCCCACCCACCCCGTCTTCCAATTCCTCCTTGTGAAGTTGCAGCCCCTTCTACAGGGAGGTCTTGCTGCTCCTCAGATCTTTTCTTGCCCAAATCTTGAGCCAAAAAAGCCTTAGTATTGGGCCATTCAATCCTTGAGGATGCGCGTGTGTTCTCTAATTAAAATTCAATTTTTCTACCAGTGCTAATCTCTAGCCTGCTTGTTCCCTTTCTAAATTGCCTGTTAAGTAACAATAACTTTCAAAGAAAAATGTTAACTTTAATCAGAGAAAATATAGGACCCATGTTGATGGACAAATAGCTCCCTGATTCTTGGGCTCCAGCCATGGCCTTTAATCAGTGGCTGTGATTGTTTTGAGAAGGACCTTCGTATTGATCTTCTTGGAACTCAATGCCCCATCCGTCTGTTTTATAGGCTGTTCTATTTTTTCCAGGATGCATCTAACAAAAATATTTTGACTTAAGGCCACTCTTTGACAGAAACACAGATATATATACATATTTTTTTTCTGGAGGGCAATGTAATATGTATACCCTTTAATAAACACATAGATAAGTAAATATGACAAATATTTATCACATGCTGAGGAAACAGAGTTGAATAATATAGATAAGATTCTTTCATTTATGAATTTTAAACTTGAAACTAGAGAAACACAATATATACATGTTGACTTCAGACTGTAAAAAAACTAGCATGAAGAAAATAAAGAGAATGTGTTGATTCTATTAGTTAGGTTCTTGCTAGGAAACAGAGTTCACCTCAGATGATTCCAGTGAAGAGATTTTAATGAAGGCACCACTTACAGAGATGTGAACTGGGATACAGGTACAAACAAGGAATGCTGAGGCACCCCGAGACCAGCAACATTAGGAAGCCATTAACATCCCTTAGAGCTGGCAGGACAGGCAGGAAAAATAGCAGGTAGCAACACCAAAGCTGCTGGGAGATGGAGCTATTGCGGATGGGCCACATTGTGAAGGCTGTGGGCCTGGAGGGAATCAGTTATGCTGGAGACATAGTATAAAGCAAGGGGAGAGGTGGAAGGAAATCCTGCTATCTCAGTCTCCTTTTGTTCTTTTATCTCCTCCTAAGGGAACCTCCATTGGCTGAATTCATCCAGAAACCAGGAAGCAAACGGGAGATATAAATAATAGGACTCAGTCTCTTGGGGAAAGAAAACGTCAGAGACCAAATCTGGGGTCATGGAGCAGGGCAGGTCAGGCTAAGCGTAGACTACTTTAGGAACAACGGCAAAGAGAGGGACAGGAGGAGGCAGCATTGTACACAAAGCCCAAATGAAGAGAAGGAGCCAGATGTGAGAAGTCTCAGGACAGTGGCTGCAAAAACCTGCTTCTGGGGCTAGACTTCTGATTTGAAGCTAGTTCCTGGTGTGTAAACTTGGATGGCTTTACCCTCTCTGTGCCTCAGTTTCCTCTTATGTGAAACAAGGCTAAGAATCGCACCTATTTCATTGCATTGTTTTGAAAACTACATTAAATATAGATAAAGTACTTAGACCTATGTTTGGCATATAGTCAGTGCTCAATGAAATATTATTTTATTTGTATTTGGGCAAATGTTTTATAAGCAGAGCAAGTATTGAGTGTAAAGGTTTGTAGTGAGAACTAGAGTAGCATGTCCCATGAAAAAGGCTGATAATGCTGTGATTAAAGTAAAACTTGCAGTATAGGAACTCCAATTAGGAATTTATACTAAGAACATGGATTTATGTAAAAGTAAAAATGGGATGCTCATTGCAATGTTGTTCATAGTAGAAAAATCAGGACACGGGGCAGCATTTAAAAAAACATAGTTTGACGGAGTAAAATGCAACATATTCTTATAATGGAAAAGTAGCTAATGACAAGGAAAAGGCTTATAATGATGACATATTATTGTTAGCTCAGCAATAATATAAATTACATATTTAGATTTAATATTACAAATTAAATGATTTATATTTAATAACATAAATTATGTGTTTATTGTAGTTTAATAATACATTATAGTGGTACAGTCTTATATTTTTGCCAGCAGCTTCAAGAGGTAGTCACCTCAGTTCTCTCAAACCCTGTTGGACTATTAAACCTTCATTGATTAATATTTGGTCTGCCCTCATCTCTGCACCCTTACCTTATTAATGCTTCCTTTCTTTTCATGGATGTGGTCACGTGCCATTGTGCATAGGTTTTTATGGGATTATACTGCACATCATTTTTGTAATTACTTGTTTGCCAACTATTTTTTTTCCTTTGTTACTTTTGCTTATTGCTAGATTTATTAAAACAATTCTGAAAGCACCTTTGGATTGGGCCAATTTTGCCTCCACAATTAAGTGTATACATAGAGGAAACATGTTATATTGACATATAAAATTTAGATAATTTAGGATTTCTGGGCCGGGCACAGTGGCTCACATCTATAATCCTAGCACTTTGGGAGTTCAAGGCCAACCTGAACAACATAGCAAAACTCTGTCTCTAAAAACAAACAAACAAAAAATATATATATGCAAAAAATTAGTCAGGATGGTGGCATGAGCCTGTAGTCCCAGCTACTTCAGGGACTGAGGCGAGAGGATGGCTTCAGCCCAGGAGGTCGAGGCTGCAGTGAGCCGTGATTGTGCCACTGCTCTCCAGCCTGGGTTACGAAGTGAGAACTTGTCTTCAAAGGGGGAGAAAAATGTCTGGTGTAAAACATGGTTTGTGCAGGAGGCTGGGTGTGACTTACTCGATATTAAAAATTATTAAGGATCTTCTGGATCAGAGCAGCTTCATCAACCTTTCCTTTTGTTATGTTGTCATGGTAACGATAGGGCTCAGGCTGAATCAGCCCTTATAATTCTGCGTAAATCATATTTAACATTTGAGAAGTTTCCCCTTTTGACTCATGCAAGAGGTACAACAATGCTGCGAAGCACAGACCCCGTCTCTGACTGCAGGTGGTGGAGAGAAACTCTGAGGTGTTCTGAAGAGGAGGAGACATTGAAAGACCTGCATGGTGTGCTAAGACGATGTGGTCAACGATGATCTTGATCTTAAAATCTAGATTTATGAAAATTTAAAAGTGTTTGTCTAGGAGTGGATGGATTGCCAGGTTTTCCTATGTCTTCCACCTCACCCTGACCTTCCTTCTTCACTACATTGTATTTTCTACTTTTTTTTTCCTGTTTAAAAATGCTGTGTTACTTGCTTTTAAGATAAAATAATTCCCTCTCTCCACCACCCTGCAAATTAATATGCTAATCTGATGCTCTTGGCCTCCTCTTCAGAACACCTAAGGGTTTCTCTCCACCACCTGCAGTCAGAGACGGAGTCTGTGCTTTGCAGAATTGTTGTACCTCTCAGCCTCACCTGTACCTCTCGGCATCACCTGTGCCTCTCGGCATCGCCTGTGCCTCTCAGCATCCTTGCCTAATACTCCCAACTAGCACTTGATGTTCTCCATCTTCCTATAGTTTCCAAAACACAACTTGCTGTTTCAGGCCTCCTTTTCTTTGTTCAGACTATTCGCTAGGCCTAAAATATCATTTCTTCATTAGCTATTCATATTTTTTATTCTTCTAGTTCACTTAGGCATCATCTCCTCCGAGAACCTCACTCACTAGCAATCCCTCTCCCCACTGAGCCACACAGAGGTCCTATCATCTCTCCTCTGAGCTCAAAGAAGCAGGAATTGTGTTTCATTCAGCGTTGTGTCCCTAGAGCTGACCATAGCAACTGGCATACAGTTGACACTCAATTAACATTGCTAAGCTAAGTTGAACTGAATCAAGGGGGATTTGTGCTTCCTACAAAAGAGAAAAAGACAAAAAGGTTTCCTGGGGCCATGTACAGGTATTTTTCTGATATGATTCTAAATGCCTTGAAAATGTCCTTAAGAGAAGTATCCAGAAGGTCACACAAACTGTAACTAACCAGCACCACAAAGACTCAGCTATGAGTTGTTTGCTTTAGAAAGACTGCAATCATAACATGGACTCAACAGATCTAGAGGCTTTTTAAGGCATCAGCAAACAGGTAGCATGCCACAAAAGCAGCAAGTGGCCTTATTGAGGGAGAGAAGCCAGAGTGTCAGCTTCTATGTTCAACACTTGTCATATTTTGATTCCTTCATCGGTGACAAGAACAAAACAGACTCTTCTCCAAGGTATCCAGTTTATTGCTTGTTCCCATTTTCCTTGCCCTCCACTTCAATTCATCCTCCCTACATTTTTTGATGCTGCGTGTCCTCCATCACCATGTCCATCATCCACCTTCAGGCCACCATCATCTCACGTGAATGTGCTGTCACATCCTGAAGGCTGTTTCTTTCCTGTCATTCTCATCAAATAGCCTCACCACCAGTAGACATAGCTTTACAGAACAAAGCTCTGATAATGAGTCTATGTGTGAAAAAGTCTTCAGTTTTTTCCCCATTATCTACCGAATGAAATCTAAAGACCTGAGTTTGACATTCAATGTCCTCTACTCTTCTGTGCTATTTTATGTGACTAAGCAAATTGAGCCCTAACCCAAAACTTATCTAAAATACCCCAATTTCTACGAATATCAATGTTGATTTCTGCAACCGAAGGTCATATCTACATCCTCTGAATGTTCTCATTTTTTAGTTTTATTATGATTTTAGGCCTTTTTGTTTCCTTTTTCTTTTAAGAACATCCATGCATGATTTCTCGTTGTGTATCTTCAAACAGCTATAGTATTTTTTATGTGTACAGAGTAGGCCATCGGTAAATATTTGTTAAATAAGGCATTTGGGGCTAATTTCATAAACGTTACTCCAAATAATATTTTTTGAGGATACACATTAAAATGTTTATTGGCAAATAACTGTCAAATTAAAAACTAGAAAAACTCTCTAATTCTCTATAATTATTTAGCTTTATTGTGATATAACTGATATGTGAAATTTGCATATTTTACCTCAATAAAGCTAACAATTTTAGAGAATCAGTGTTTTTCTGCAATGTATAATTTAGAAAATGTACACAAGGTACAACTAAAGCCAAAATGTGCAACTTAATGTACACATTTTGTTAAGCTTTGACATATGTGTACACCAATTTTACCGTCTTGTATGAGGTGTCTAAAGTAATAAAAGTCATAGAAGCAGAGAAGAGAGTGGTGGTCTCTAGGGGCAGGGTGAAGAGGGAAATGGAGAGTTGTTGCTTAAATGGTTAATTTTAGGTGTCAACGTGGCAGGATTATGGAATACCTAGAGCAATGGTGAAGCACTCTTTCTGGGTGTGTTTGTGAGGATGTTTCCAGAGGACACTAGCATGCAAGTCAATGGACTGAGTGGGAAAGATCTGCCCTTAATGTGGGTAGGCACCATGCAATCCACTAAGGGCCAATTGGACAGAACAAAGAGGGAGAAAAGGTTCTTCCTCTCTGTCTTTCCTGGAGCTGGGACACTCCTCACCCTGCCCTTCACATCAAACACCATGCGCTCTGGCCTTAGACACTGAGACTGCAGCACTTACACCAGTGCCCCCTGATCTCCCAGGTTCTCAGGCCTTCAGACTTGAACTAAAGATTAAATCTTCTGCTTCCCTGGTTCTGAGGTTTTTGGACTTAGACTGAGATGCACTGCTGGCATCCCAGCAAGTCTTTAGCATGGTGGCTTGTTACCATACTCCTCAGCCTCCATAATTGTGTGAGCCAATTCTCCTAACAAATTCCCTCTCATCTATCTATCTATCTATCTATCTATCTATCTATCTATCTCTATCCATCCATCCACACATGTATCCCACTGGTTCTGTCTCTTTGGAGAACCCTAATACATGGGTATAAAGTTTCAGTTATGCAAGATGAATATGACATAGAGGTCTGCTGTACACAAAACAAATTTGCTGTACACAAAGCTCATGCTGTAGCTATTCGTTTATGTTCAGCTATTCCAACGGTAGACTGTTGTATAGTATCAGAAAATAATATGTGTATTTTGTCTCATGTACATGATAAATAATTAGTCTAGGACAAACAAAATAGTGCAGTGAACTTCTGGGGAAAAAAATACACACAATATTGTGCAATTTAAAATATGTTAAAAGGACAGAGCTCATGTTAAGTGGTCTTACCAAAAAACACACACTCAAAAGAATACAAGGACATTTTTAGAGGTAATAGATATGTTTGATTCCTTGATTAGTTTGATGATATCATGGTTGAATGCATATGTCTCTAATGTATTTTTTAAATTATAACTGTTGTACGTAACAGGTTACCTGTCCTGATTATTCATTTCTGCCAAGCACTAAAAAAAGTTATCAACATAACAGGTTACCTGTTCTGATTATTCATTTCTGCCAAGCACTAAAAAAAAATTATCAACCTTCTTGAAACATAATAAATGTATCTCATGCTGTGGCTATTTGTTTATGTTCAGCTATACCAACAGTAGACTGTTGTATCAGAAAATAATATGTGCATTTTGTCTTATGTACATGATAAATAATTAGTCCAGGACAAATAAAATAGTACAGCGACCTTCTGGGGAAAAAAAATATTATCAATTTTCTCAAGTAGTGTTTGTTTGGTGTTAGTACCATCTAGTGGGAAATACGCATAGTGTTCAAGAATTAAATTGGCATTGGAGAGTGAGTATTGAGAGACAGGCCTTGAACATCACCTGGTCCAATATTCTCTATTCAAAGGAATAAACTGAGATTTAGAAACTCCAAGAACTTTCTCAAGATTTGTGTAAGGCTGAGCACCTGTTATGTGAAATAAACTGTTAGCTGCAATGCAAAAAATTGTGTTTACCACCAACATGGAGACATAAAATATTAATAAGTAAAATGTGATGAAAAACTATTTAAATGATTCAATATTAGTAAAAAAATACTTAATAAAATGAATAAAAATTGCTATAAGAACTCAGAA
Organism: Cheracebus regulus; assembly: GCA_963574635.1. Classification (NCBI taxonomy): domain Eukaryota; kingdom Metazoa; phylum Chordata; class Mammalia; order Primates; family Pitheciidae; genus Cheracebus; species Cheracebus regulus. Next base: position 8,274 of record CAUYQU010074895.1, read on the forward strand.
GAATAAGAAAAACATACTAAAAGTGCAGTGAATAAAAACGTAGTTTTAGAAGAAGTGTAATTTGTGTTAAATCTTGAAAACTGTGTAGGATTTGGATAGCTAGAGAAAGCAAGGAAGGAATATTTAATCCAATGGAAAAGAGAGAAAAAAAGAGATGTTCAAGGAACAAAGAGCATAAGAGTAAGATGAGAAAGAGGGCATTGACTAATTTAAGTGAAATGGGTAGGAGTAAATCAATGTGGTAAGAGAAGATAAAGAATAAACCACAAACTCTAATCACTAAATTGGGTCAGTGTCATGAAGGACTTTTGCAATTCAAAGGCAAAAGCTTGGAACCGTAATTCAAGTTCTTTAAGTAACAGTGCTTAGAGTTTAAAATTATGATGCTCCCCTCTGCATGATCTGCACATGTAATAAAAATAAAAATAAATAAAAAATAAAAACCAAAAAAAGTTATGACTATATTTCAATAATTTTTCTTAAAGGCAAATATCCTAATGGTATATGAAAGTGTATCTCTGGTTTGAAATAAGATTTTCACTAAAGGATCACACATTGATTCAAAAGGTGTTATCTTTCAAATAACGTAAAGGAAAATGAAAATGAAGTGCTTTGGAAAATTGTGTTAGATGATTCATAAAGTAGCTCTGATGACAAAGACACTAAGGTCAAAGATGGAGGTGAAAAGTTAGAATGAAATTGTGGCATGGAGTTCAGTTGAAAAAGGATTATGACTAAATCATTCAACTTATAAGTATTATATGTGACAAGTGTGGAATAAAATGAATAAATGAAATAGAAACATAAAAAGAAGGGTAGTAATAACTGCTGCTTATTGGTTTTTGGCAATATTGGGATTGCGCTTTACTTTGTCTTGGTCGTTTTTGATGTGTTCTGTATTCCTCATGTTTTTTACAACATATGTTTTTTACATAATCAGTTTTTGATATGTTCTATATTCCTCACGTTTTTACATGTTTTTTGTATAATCAGAAAAATACATTTTTCAAAACTGAACACAGAAAGAAATTTTTTGCGTTTAATTTTTCTTTCAAAGCTATACATAGACATGGTTTAACATTCAGGAGTACACAGTGAAGAAGTTTTTCTTGCTTGCCCACGTCTTGGGAATGGATGTTAATTTCTGGGAGACACAGTGTAAAGTGAGAACCATAAATCCAATTTTATTATTTGTCTAGCGCATTTGGTGGTTTTGGTATATTTATTGGGTCATCAACCTTTGCCTTACTGATTTGTGATGTCATAATCATCATAAACAAAATTTCAATATATATTTGTTTACTTAAAATTTTTTTATTCTGATCCACTGGCATGTCTGTCTAATCGTGCATCAGTAACACACTTCAAATCACTGTGATTTTATAATGTTTGAAAATACAAGAGACTAGGTTTCCTCATAATTCTTCTTTTATAGATGTGCCCTGTGGTTTATTCTTTTAACTTTTCCATATGGTTTCAGCATCATCCTGTTTACAGTAAAAACAAATCCTGCTACTTCCACTGGGTTTGCATTATAATTATTAAATTGCTTAGGGGAAAATGGCATATTTATAATGTTCAGTCTTATTCAAGAACATGGTCAAGTGTGTTGGATCAGTAAGCACTGTTACAAAGCTTGTTTACGGTAGAATTGACATGTGTTGTTAATTTTTTAATATTAAAATACCATGGAAATTTAATTTTCTTATTTTATTAGTAATTTATATTTTTTGAATTGTGTTTAGACAATAATGCTGGTATTAATTTTACTTTTGGAAATTAGGCTTGATATGTGGCATTTCCTTCCTTCCTTCCTTCCTTCCTCCCTTCCTTCTTTCTTTCCTCCTTCCTTCCTTCCTTCCCTTTCTCTTTCTTTTCTTTCTCTTTCTTTCTTTTCTTTCTTTCTTTCTTTTCTTTCTTTCTTTCTCTTTCCTTATGAGTTTTCTACTGTCATTTAAAAAGAAGGTTCATTGTCTGTTTTCAGGTTTTAGAGTCTGAGAAATATTAATTATATCTATTTTGTTAATTATGCTATTTAGATCTCTATGTTTTAATTTTTTCCCATAATCTAATACAGAGTGAAAAATGTTGAATTACTCCCTCCTGCCAGTTCTATGTTACTATTTCTTCTTGAGCCACTTCTAGATTTTGCTTTATAAAGGTTGATTTTATTTTATTTGAAGTTTATGTAGTTATAACTACAATATCTGCTGTGTTAATTATATTATTTGGTCTTATTAAATGCTCTTATATGACTTAGTTTTTTTGTCTGATATTAAGATTACAATTCATGCTTTACTCTGATATTAAGACTACCATTCATAATTTTACTGCTTAAAAGTGTAATACTAAAGGGGTGTATAGTGTCCCTAAGCAAAAGAAAGCTGTAATATGCCTTTACAGAGAAAATATATGTGTTAGATAACACTTGGTACACCATGAGTTCAGTGTTAACAAATCAACAATATAGTACTTCCAGAAGCAAAAACAGAAAAAAGAAAAACTGCCACTAGTCATGACTTTCTTTCTAAATATTATAATTCTCTGAGCTTTAACTCTGTTTCTTGTGAACAGAGTAAAATTGACCTTTGTTGTTTTTATCCAAACTCTAAGTTACTTTAATAAATGAGCTTGTCTATTTACACTTATTGTTACAACTGAAATGTTTGTTTTAAGGTCTATCATTTGATTTTATGTTAGGCTTGGTGAATTTGTAGCTTTTAAAAAAACTCTGTTGTATGTTTTATTTTTTGTGTCATTCTAACATTTAAGATTTAAGATCATTCTAACTTAAGATTTAAGTTTTATTCTGGAGGTTATGCTTTAAGTCTGTAATTCTGTGAGACATCTTTAATCTTCTGTTTCTTTATGATTGAACTAGTTACTTGCCACATGTAGGTAATTACCTGCTATGGCCAATAATGGAATTTGTTTACATACTCTTTATTCTGCCTCCCTGACTCTCCTCTCTCACCTGATTTTAGTTGGTTATATTACCATTCTTAGTATTTACTCTTAACAATTAAAAGTACTTAATATACTTTTACTTTATGACTTAAATTTTCTAGAAAATGAACATATCAGCATTCTTATGCCTACCTTCCACATTTTTCATGTTCCTGCTGTCAATCTAAAAAAAAAAAGAGACACCAGAGAAGATTATCTCTCAACAACAAAAAAAAATATGCATTTATGAGTAAATAAAGAAGATTATAACCTGGGATGTACTATGGCAAACACAGTAAGGGAAATATAAAGGAAAACTTTTATTGCCAATGGTTGAAGTTTACACAAACTGCTCAGAAACAGAGTTCATTGGATCCATTGGCTCAAAGCCAGTGATGTTGGTTCATTGGTGGAGATGCTATTACTGAGCAAATGTTATGGAAACATCTTATCAGAATTGCTGTAATCCTAAAGAATGTTTAGTGATAAACCTTATCATAAAAATATGTGTGTTTCAACATGCAAGTCATACAAAGCATGCCATGGATGAAGGATGTGAGAGAAATTCTTATGGAGCTATTTTTTTTAAATCCTATAAACAGTGTGTGTGTGTGTGTGTGTGTGTGTGTGTGTGTGTGTGTGTGTGTGTGTGTGTGTGTGTGTATCTCAGACAAGTAATTATGAGTTCCTTTCCTTCATGGTCTCCTGGCCCCAGTTTGTATGTGTTTGACTAATGACTTCATCCTGGTATCAGCAGCTTTCACATTTCCCCATTCTGATCAAGATTTTTCTCCAAAAGTATTGCTAAATCATTTTAATTCTCTATTTCAATTTGGGTACGCTTGCTTTTATTATTTATATGCTCAATATTCCTTTGTGTGTTTCCAGCAATGTCTCTATTTTCTTTATACCTGTTTTAATTTCAACTTTATTTCTGAAGTATTTTTGTAAAAAATTTCATTTCTACTTTAAACTTTGGGTGACCATATTCTGTTTATTTCTACTACATCAAGATATTTGAGTATTTTTGAGTCTCTGCAAAGTCTTAAGTATCTGAAAGTTCTTCCTATTTTATAAAGAAAAGAATTTCCTTTTAAAAAAAATTATAAAGAACTGTTTGCTTACTACATTCATCTGTATTGTAAAAAAAAAAATCTCTTGTGAATTTATTTTTAATCAGCCATTGAATTTTCCGGTTTTTTTCTTGCAGAATATTTTGTAGATACACACTATTCTTGTTATTTACAGATTTGCCTACTTGCTAAAGTGTGTTTTTAGCCCCCAAATCAATGTTCAGGGTACTTTCGTGGTTATTCAGGGATGTGTCCAGTGTGGTAAACATTTGAGTCTCAAGATGTGCATATTTCCAGCTGAGATCAAACAAGACAATGCTCTGCCTTCTTGGTTCAGCTCTCAGACTGTAAACTGTGTTCTTTCCTGTGGGCTATCTGGTACCACATTTTCCATATTCCTGTGCTTTTTGTTGTAATTTTACTGTTTAAATGGTCCTCAAGTGTAATACTAAAGTGTTGTACAGTGTTCCTCAGCACAAGAAAACTGTAATGTGATTTTACAGAGAAAATATATGTGTTAGATAACCTTTGGTACACCGAGTTCAATGTGAATAAATCAACAATACAGTACTTCAAAAAAAATCAAGAGGAAATTTGCCAATCTGTATGTGAAACTGCTCAAGAAAGCACTCAAGTGCAACTATAGTGTGCAATGAAGCTATGGCAGAGATGAGTGACTAAACATGTGCATGCATAAAATAACGAATAAGAAGAAAACCAATAACAATCACAACAAAACCACAGTGGGCAGCACTATTGTGAGGCTGAAAGCCAAACAAACTTATGTTCACATTGTCTAAGATCAAGAAAATGTTATCTTCTCAGCAAGTGCTTGCTGGGTCACATGTTACAAAAGGAAATGTAGCATGACAAATGTTAAACATGGCTGGGAGCCATGGCTCACACCTGTAATCCCAGTACTTTGGGAGACCTAGGCGGGGTGGATCACCTGAGGTCAGGAGTTTGAGACCAACCTGGCCAACACAGCGAAACTCTGTCTCTAGTAAAAAATACAAAAATTAGCTGGGCGCGGTGGCAGGTGCCTGTAATCCTAGCTACTCAGGAGGCTGAGGCAGGAGAATCGCTTGAACTCGGGAGGCAGAGGTTGCAGTGAACCAAGATTGCACCATTGTACTCCAGCCTAGGAGACAGAGCGAGATTCCATCTCAAAAAAAAAAAGAGAGAAAAGAAAAAATGTTAAACTTGCAGGCAAAGTAGGTTCTGCAGATAAGAAAGCTGGAGAAGACTGTTTAAAATATGGCTGAATGTTATACAGAAAAAGGATTACATGAAAGAGTAGGTTTTTAACACTGATGAAACTAGCTTGTTTTGCAAGGATATTGGCAAAGGAACTCATATAATGCAACTGCAAATTGTATTTAAGATGATGTGGTGCTGCCACCAAAGGTTTGTAGGACTATAACCCTGTATTTATTTCTCCCAGGAGCAAGAGCTGAGGTTTTGTTAATTCAGTGTTCATGGCGACTTTATAGAGCATAACTCCTGTAAATAACAAGAATTACATTATTCTGGTTTTCTTTATTTTTAAAGCAGATGACTTTTTTCCCCAGACAAGCATATTTCAAGGGATTTGTATGAGGGAAGAGCCAAAATCAACAAAAAATGTTCTTATGATCCAGGGTTTTCAATGTGTTTGAGTTTTACTTTCTCTCACAGGGAGAATGTGCAACTTTGGTTTTTGTTGTTGTTGTTTTTAACAATACAGAATATTTCCTTTTAGGCTTTTCTACAAAGATATCCTTTTCATGCAAATGACACTTGTCTGCATGGCTCCATATTTAGTCCATCTCTTCTACTTTCTGATCCAAGCCAGGTCCCCGGATGATCTTGCAAGAAACATTCCAAGCCAAATTCAATAATTGCTTTAGCTTACTGCATAGGGAGATGTAGAGAGAACTCAAGCAAAGCCCTGTGGTCTCATTAAGTTGAGGAGAAAGAGTTCAAACTTCTGAAATGCTAAGCTGGTTAGTATTAACAGGGCAAGGTACCAGACTGAGGAGACAGACATCACAGAGACATTGAGTTAGAAGGAGGGAGAGAGAGACAGAGAGAGAGAGAGAGAGAGAGAGAGAAAGAGAGAGAGACAGAGGAGAGAGCAAACTCCAGATATCTTCAGAGAGTTCTCCTTAAGCCTGTAGCTGAATATTGATCAGCACATCTCTATAAGAAAACGAATGTGGCTGTGGGAAAACCATCAAGAACAAACAGAGAACGGTTATTCTGAGAGCTCACATCTGGCCAGGAAGAATTCATGTTCCCATCAGCTAGAGTGAAACACCTCTTAACATCTAGTCATTGAAAATAGAGTCCTTAGAAAGCGGCAATAAATAATGGCATCAATAGTTGGAATCAATGGTGATAATAAGAATAATCCTAGACTAAAGACTCCTGTAGGCCTAACAAAGATTGCTAGCAAGCCCCAAAGGCCATTCTTAATGGGAAATTATTAAGTTTTTCACCATGTGAAGGGGTTCCTGCCTATTCCTAGTTTGATGGAAGTTTTATTATGAGTAGATTAATTCCATTTTTTGTTTTTTCCCAATTTCTATTGTGAAATATTTAAATATATAGAATTTTGAATAGATTAATATCATAAACACCCATATCTCCTTCTATATTAATTCTTAATTGTTAATATTTTCACATTTTCTATATATTTATCATCCACCTATATTGCTTCCTCCTGATACAGATATAGATGTAGATGTAAGATATACATACATCAGTGGATATATATATATGTACATATATATCCATATGCTGAATCACTTTAAAGTACGTTTTAGACATTGCAGGTAAATCTTAATAGAATATATATGCACATACATGCAAACACACACACACACCTATATTCCATTGAATAATTTAGCAAGTATTTTCTAAGAACAAATATTAAGTACAATATCACTATCACACTCATGAGTTTAACATTAATACATTAACATTATCTAAAAATGGCTCTTTGGGTTTCTGTTTTGTTATTCAATTCAGGATCTAATCAAAGACTGTGCAGCGCATTTAGTTTCTTCCCTGTTTAGCCTAATTTTATCTCAAACTGTTCTCTTACTCTTTGTCTTTCATGTCATTGGGATTCTTTGAAGAGTTCAGTCTACTTGTTTTGTAGAATGTCCTGAAATTTGGAATCCTCATATCCAGATTCAGATAAAACATTTTGGAAATGATTCTACGTAGACATGTTGTATCTTTCTCAGTGCATCACATCAGGAGACATATGATGTCAGTGTGCCCCATTATTGATAGTGCTATTTGGTGATTTAAATGTTTTCCACCATATTTCTTCATTGTAAGGGTATCTTCTCCCTTTGGAAGTCATAAATACTCTATATCATGAATCTGGAGACTACCTGAAGACCCTGTCAGAGGCGTTTGAACCAGAGCAACTCCATCTTGAATAGGGGCTGTGTAAAATAAGGCTGAGACCTACTAGGCTGCATTCCCAGGAATTTAAGGCATTCTAAGTTACAGGATGAGGTAGAAGGTCAGCAGAAGATACAGGTCATAAAGACCTTGCTAATAAAATAGGTTGCAGTGAAGAAGCCAGCTAAGCCAGCTAAAACCCACCAAAACCAAGATGGCAACCACCTCTGGTCAGTCTCACTACTATACTCCCACTCCCATCAGTGCCATGACAGTTGACAAATGCCATGGCAAAGTCAGGAAGTTATCCTATTTTGGTCTAAAAAGGGGAGGCATGAATGATCCACCCCTTGTTTAGCATATAATCAAGAAATAACCATAAAAATGGGCAACCAGCAGCCCTCAGGGCAGCTTTGTCTATGGAGTAGCCATTCTTCTTTTCTTTACGGTGATAATAAACTTGCTCTCACTTTACTCTATGGGCTTTTCCTGAACTCTTTCTTGCATGAGATCCAAGAACCCTCTCTTGGGGTCTGGATCAGGACCTGTTTTCAATAACAATCCTATCTCCTAACATATTTTCAGCCAATTATTTTGGCATCCACTGACTGCTTAAATAAATTATTAAGCTGGCTCCAAGATAGTAATTTTACAATTCTTTCATTTCTTTTTGCATTTATTCGTTGGCATTCTTTTCTCCATCTTTCTCTACCCTGCCCTCTGCCCTGTAAGACTGATCTGTAAAAACTAGGGCTCTGCCTCCCTCTGGCTTCCTGAGTCTGACTTATCGGAAGCAAAGGCAAGAGAAACAGGAGAGAGGAAGAAGTGTGAGGTCAAGAACGTATTCACTTCCTGCAGGGTCAATATGGACTGATCCAACTGATTCTGATTCAAGTTCCGATTGAGCCAACCCTTCCACATAGTCATCCTTGTCTCCAGGTTTTAATAACCGCAATCCCCTCCTTTTCATTTAGGCCTAGAGGTTGTATAGGGGTTTTATTACAAGCTCAGATTCCTGCACTATCCTGGGATCTTGTACCTTTGCTCGTGGTTTTCCCATATTCCTCACATATTGTGAATAGTCCTTTTATTAAACTTTTCTCAAATGTGCCATTGTTCTCCTTCTGTGAACCCTTGGCGTTTCATTTGCTTTGCTCACTTCCTTTTCTTTTTCACAAGAATCAGAGCTGCATTCAATGGCCCTTCCAATCTTCTCTGGATTCCTCCTCTTTTTTCCTCATGATATTTATAAATCTTCTGCACATCTAATCTGTCCTAGCATTTGCTTCTTGGAGGACCTAGACAAACACTGTAGTTCATTAACTTCAAGCACTCCCATGCCATGGACCTTCCTTAAAGCTTACAGAAGAAGTGAGAGAGTTGAATATGTTGCCATCAATTAAGTATCTATCAAGAAAGATTCTCTTGTACTAGCATGAATTGAGTGTGTGTCAAGGGGATGGTTAGACCTGGAGTCAGAAACAACTGGGAAAGATATATGCTAGCAGCATGTGTTAAAATTCGGACAGTGTTAACTAGAAGAAGTTCTAACTCATATTCTTTATTGTTATGGTCTTCAGTTAATGTTGCCCTGTTTTTGTCTTCCTTGCTGTTTCCAGGGAAAGAATATTCAAGGCATTTGTTTGGATGGTAGAACTAGGGACTAGGTGTTGGTCTAGAGACAGCATGTGTGCCTTCATGCTAAATAGTCCATCAGCAGAAAAGTTGAAAAGGCTTTGGAATGAGTTTTCCATTCCAGAAGAACTCATCCAAGGTCATATAAGTGACAGCCCCCTTTCAAATTCTGGGGCTGTCACTTATATGACCCTGGATGAGTTCTTTAACTTGGTTGAACTTGTCTCTTCTTTTATGAAAAGGGCGGTAATAAATGTTCACTTTTAAATATTTTTTGATGATTGGTAAAACTGCCTATAAAGGCCTTAGCACTGCACCTAGAATACTGTAGTATATTTGGTATATTATTTTTGTCTATATGTATGAATTAGAAAAAAGCTCAATCTATTGATAAGATATTTGGGTCTCCAGTCTCCAAGGAGGCTGTCACCTCACTCCACTTAAACACCAATGCTGGGGCCCCACGGCTGTGTAACCAGGACTTGTTCCCAAAAGGCCAAATGCCCGTGGTCTCTGGAGCAGTTGCCTGAAGACTGCTATGGCTGTAATTAATTGTGGCAAAGTTTTAATGAACCCCATAAGGATATTTTTTTTCTGAGACTTACTTTGTAAAATCTAAAATAGTTTCTATTCCTATGAGATCAATTATAAAGTTTTTGTTCATCTTTGTCTAGAGGCCTGAGGCAACTTTCCAGCTGTGTCCTTTTAATGAGTTCTTCGCATGGCTCCTGGCCATTGGTTCTTTGTTCACCAACTGAGATGGCAGGAGCTCTCAGGGAGCAAGGCAAGGAAACTTCTGAGACCCAGAAGATGATTTCCCCGGGCAAGCTCAGAAGTACACATTCCTTTCAATTTGGAATCTCTCTAGATTCATTCACAGCCACTGAGGGAGGGAGGAAGTGACAGAGAGTACTCCAGAAGGCCTTCATACGTCTCTTATAGTTCTTATAATACCAAGTATCTTCTCTTACCACAATGGAATAAAACTAGAAATCAAAAACAAGGGGAATTTTGGAAATGGCACAAACACATGGAAATTAAGCAGTATGCTCCTGAATAACAATGGGTCATAAGAATTGAAAAATTTCCTGAGACAAATGATAAAGGAAACACAACATACCCAAACTTGTGTTTCACTAAGTTTTCCAGCATGTTGAGCAAATTGCTGGAAGCATAGGATATGTCAATGATGGCCAAGTGTGAGAGGAAGTAGTACATGGGGGTGTGCAGTCTGGGATCCAGACAGATGAGCCCCAAGATGATGCCATTTGCCAACAGGCTGAAGAGAGATAACAGGAAGAAGATCCAGAAGAGGAACGGTTCCCTCTCTGCACTGAGCTGGAATCCCACCAGGATGAATTCTGTGACCCAGGATTGGTTGTCCCCCATTCCTTAATGACACTTTGTAAAGAACCAAAGTGTGATGAAAAGTCAGAGTTAGAAAATCAAAGAGAATGAGATATTTATTTCAAAATGACCTCAGAGGAAGTAAATATACATACATATATATATATGTATGTACTTGACTGACCTTTTCCACCCAGTGTTTCTTTCTGTTTTTGTTTTTAACTTTTTATCATAAGGTAACTCTAATCTTCAGGTAAGTATCAAAAATTAGAAACAATACTCTCATATACATTCATCTAGATTCAACAATTGTTAATAATTCTTCATATTTCCTTGTTCTCTTTTGGTATATATTAATATATATTTGTATATATTTTTTTCTGGACACTTAAAACTACTATGTATCCATGATACCAGTTTATCCCAAAGTTTTCTATTTTATCCAAGAACAAAGGTATTTACTTATCTAACCACAGTACCATTATCAAGAGCAGGAAATGTGATCTTGATATAATACTGTTTTCTAAATACAGCATCTTCTGTCCTTCTTGTCCAAGATGTAATCCAACATCCCATAGTATAGTTGATCTACTCTGATCTGAGATAGCTACCCAGATACTCTCTCTCTATCTAGAAATTAAATTAATATTTTTGAAAAGTACAAACAAGTTGTTTCACAGAATGTCTCTTAGAATGGGTTTTCTATTATCTCCCACATTTTTATGCAGACTTTAAATTTTTGGGAGGAGAAAAATCAATGTGTCCATCTCAATGCCTTCTATTAGTATGCAGATAATGTTAATTTGCTCCAATATTGAAAATGCTAATGTGGATCACTTGGTTAAGGTGATGTCTCCCATGTATCTCCAGTATAAAATTATTCTTTTTCTAGTTATTTCTGAGAAAATATATTAAAACTAATATATACATATCTTGTTTTTATTAAATTCTCAGCCACTCATTAAAACATTGATTGATTATCTTACCTGACTCCTTTATAAGAAATGATGATTGCAAAATGTGTCATTCTAACTCCCTCATTCCTTTTTTGTTTATTAGTTGGCTTTACTGTGAGAATGAGCTTGATCTATCTATCTATCATCTATCTATCTATCTTCTATCTAGCTATTTGTCAATCAATTAATGTAAGCACATGGAATTTTTGATTCAATGGATTACAACCATTACCGTCTAGCAAATTAAGAAAAAATCAGATATATCATCCCTAGAAGAAACTATTTAATGGTAAAAAGCTTCTGACTTAGCAATCAGTGCATCATACTCTCAAATTCACCCTTCCTATGATGTTGTCCTACATTCAGCTTTTCAGCTTTGTCCTGCTGATTCTGAGAGGTTAATTGGTCCTTGGTCCTGTTTTAATAAACTTCAGTCAAACCTGGGATAAAATTCACTGATTATAGCTTGATGGGACATTTCCCTATTTCTTACTGCCCAAAATGTAGATCTTTTCTGTGAAACTCGTTATCTTAACACCCACTATTCAGGATTTCTTTCCTAGACATCCTTTTACCTATATAATTAATATCAAATTATACAAGTTTTTTACTTTGCATCTATTATTTGATTCTCAATTTCAGTATGTGACCCAAGAATAGCTCCTGTTTCTTAGAAAAGTGATACCTGGAATAACTTGATTTTTCAGACCCACATCATCCATTACACAGAGGTATCTTTACCTCTATAGTCATTATGGTTTAAACAACAGTTTAATATAATCAACACCATAGCTTTGAAATACATAATATTGCATAACTGTGATGTTATTTTTATTATTCATAGTCAAAGTATATTTTCTACAGAACTAACATATTCCCAGATAAATATGAATTATTTCTTTTACAATGATGAATGTAATTTAATTCATGCTTATTATTGACATTTTTTATATTCATGAAAGTGGGATGAATTTAATTATGTAAATATTTTGGAAAATATCATATATCACTTTGGAGAATAGGCATAGGTAAACGTAAATTCTGAGGCAGGCATATTTGAAGCTAGAAGTTGCATCTGGATTATTCAAAAATACTAGTGTTATTACTGTGCCTATCAACTACCTCATTGTATAATCCACAGTCGTGGCTCAGAGAGCAGCAGAGACATAGGGCTCCTCAACTTGGGGGATTCTTTTGTCTGTCTACAACCAGCTACCATAGAAAGGAAGGTGATAGCCTGTTTCCTTACATTTCATGGAAAGTCTAGGTAATCAGTCGATAAAGACAGTGTTCTTCTAATCCAGGGAATTAGAGTAGATTCTTATAAGGAAGCTCTTCGGATACCTAGTAAGTGTATATAGGTTTGCCAGTATTAAGTGTGAATAGATTTTGAAGATACGTTGTATGCTCAAGATAAAATTGAAAGAAGAGGGATTTGAAAATAAATGTCATTCATTTTAGGTGATAGACCTTCTATAAACAATTATACAAGTCTTATAAATGGAAAATAAGTGTTAAACATCTTTACGGCCCTGATAATAAATAGTACTAGATGAAACAGGAAAAAAGAAAATGCTAGTTAAACAGATTGTTACATCTAGTTGAAAAAATACGTATACTAGGTGTCTTGTATTTGTTAGTTTCTATCAATTACCAAGACATGATTTCAACTTTATTAGGGAAAAGTTCACAGTTAGAAGTTAATCATTTGAAAATGGATTTATTAAAATGCCACAAATAATCCCCATAATTTGATAGACATTATTTCTATAAGATACACTTCAATAAGCTTAAAAAATGAACTGTATTATATCTGTAGAGAAAACTGGCAATACATAATTGGTTAGTGTCTTATACCTGCTTTGAATGTTGCATATAAGAGAACTGTTTCAGGATGGTTGCTTTATTGAAAAGTTAGTTTATAAGAAAGTAAAATAAAGTAAAAAGGGATCTTGAAGACCCTGAAGGTAATGTTGTGAACTTTTGCAAAGTATCAGCCTAAGATAGGCACACATTTTATGGGCAGTGGTATCTTAAAAGCAATGGCTCAAACACAAATGAGAGGCAGTTTTAGATCTATAAATATGAATATATTTTGCAAGTTTTAAATAAATGTACATGAAGTTTGTAACATGAATTTTTGCTACAACTAGAGAAAATTCCTGTAATATAAAAAATGGGTATAGTAGCATCTTAACTTTTCAGTTTAATTATTTTTGTCTCTGATTTATTAAATCCTTTATTTCCATTGCCATCATTTTTATTTCACTGTTAAAAAATAAACATGAAAATAATAGTGAAGAAAGAGCAAAACTCTTTAGAAAGTGCAGCACTGAAGTACAGGAGAAAAATTTAAGGTACCCAACTAAATTTTTTCCTTCCAGTACAGCCAATAGAATAGCAGAAATGCAAAAAGCAGTTGCATGCAGGGTCAGTGTGTACAATACTCTCCAGGACAGTCCTGTAACAGAGCTAGGGTGTTTTATGCTATTTCTTCAACTCTGATCAGAAGAATTGGCACTCATTCTGTTCTGTTTTGTGGTAGGACAAATCCTGTATCCTATACAGTAAGTTCTGAGTCGAATAATTTTTGACATTGAGAGTAATAGTTTAGAAAAGTTTCAAAAATAACTACATTGCAAACTTACCTCTTACGTTGCTTCTGCAAGGGAAAGAATTTACTGCAACGTCTAACAAAATTTTATTTTCCAGTAACAGAGTTTCTCTGAATATCTTCATTTGTGCTTTACATATGTATATAATCTAGATAATAAATATATTATCCATATGTAATTATCTATTTATCTATCTACCTGCCTGCCTGTCCGTCTGCCTGTCTATCCTATCTATCATCTATCTATCTATCTATCATCTATCTATCTATGTCTGTCTGTCTGTCTATCTATCTATCATCTATCTATCTGTGATCCTTTTATCCTTTTGGATTATCCCAAAGATCCTTATCCAGAAGGATTGCCTGTATTTGAAGCTTCTCTTACTTCCAGTTGCCTTCTCAATCAATAGAGTTGGGTTAATTTAGATGACCACCATCCATCCACACTGGGAGGTGATGATGAGAAAGTTGCTGAGCAATCAGAAGGCTCCTGGCCATAGCACAGCAGGCAGAACCTCCTGAACCTGGATGGAAGTGGAAACCATCTAGATTTCTATTTCCTCTGCCTGGTACACAAACTTTGAAGTAGAAAGAACTTAGGATATGCCACCCAGGAGTGTCATTCCTCTCCGCATAGCCATGAGGATTTTTGCTGCCACTCTGTCCTACTTTAGCTGTACTGAAAACCATCTCATAGTGCAAATAAATCTCTTCTGCATAAGAAGGTGTAAGCACTAGATCTTTCTCAGGGGTAAACTTTGAACTGGAATAAACACTACAGAGATGAGTTATGTGCTATAAGAAGCTCTAGCTGACTCCAGAGGAACAAACCGCAGATTCGGCGGCATTTACTCCACTTGTTTATGCTATCAAAATAGAGTATGAATTAAACCTCAAGGAGAAAGGTTTTATTTAGAGTCAGCTAGGAACTAAATTCGCAGGATTATTAGCCCTCATATCTTTCTACCTTCTCCCTAAGGGGAAACAAATTGCTCCCTGACTCTTCTCTCTGGAGGAGAGCAAAGATTGTGTCTGATTGTCCTTGGAGGGAAATTGTAGACAAAAGTCGGGACACATCTTGGCATCACACTGTATGCACACAGATTTTCAAATATCTCAAGAGTACATAACTTGAGAGAAATATCACAAATTACCATATCCAAACATGTAAAATTGCTACAGTTTTATAAATTGACACATCTCTTTAGTTCTCATGAAGGTGTAAGAGAGATTGTGTCTTGATTCCCATAGAACCTGTTATGGCAATCCTGAAAAGGAATTGATCTCCCAACACCAAGGCATATCTCTGTCTGAAGTGGAATATGTGCTCACGAAGAGGAAAGGGAAATACAGCCATAAACAACAAAGGGAAATAATAGCCATAAACAAGAAAGGGAAGTAATGGCCATAAACAACAGTTGCTGAGCTCTAAGTTTCTAAAAACAAAGTTTTTCTAATAATAATTTAAGATATCATTAGTTTCTTCCACGCAGGCTCTCTTGTGACAG
This sequence comes from Cheracebus regulus, assembly GCA_963574635.1. Taxonomy (NCBI): domain Eukaryota; kingdom Metazoa; phylum Chordata; class Mammalia; order Primates; family Pitheciidae; genus Cheracebus; species Cheracebus regulus. Next base: position 23,752 of record CAUYQU010074895.1, read on the forward strand.
TGTAATGAAGTATTCCAAATGTTATGTGATGTTTGAAATTATAAAAGACCAGATGCAGCAGAAAACTTACAAATCTAGTCATTTGGTAAGACAGACAAATAATTTTACAAAAATGTGAAACAATACAACCACTTCCGTTTATCTGGCTTTATAAAAGCTATGTTTAATACATTTTATATATATTATCACATAATGGGATTATTATTTTTAAATGAATAAAAAGCAAATGCTTTAAGATGATGTTTTAATTTGTACTATGATAGTAACTATTAACAAATACCCACATAAAATCTCTTCGAGTCCTTGGAGATTTTTAAAAGCATAAAGCCGTCTTTTTTTTTTTTTTTTTTTTTTTTTTTTTTTTTTTTTGAAAAAATCACAAACCAAAACCACCCCCCCCCCGGGCCCACACTGGCCCCCCCCCGCCAAACAACAAACACCCCCACCCCGGAGAAAACAAAAAAAAA